>JAKSZT010053887.1:3583758-3740665 GCA_026826555.1 Tolypeutes matacus | reverse complement strand
AGATAGATAGATAGATAGATAGATAGATAGATAGATAGATAGATAGATAGATGGATGACAGGTAGAATGATTTGGCAAATGTGGCAAAATGTTAAAATTGGTGGATCTGGGTTTCTGGGTCAAGGGTATATTGGAGTTCTCTGTATGGGGTTTTATTATTTTTACAACTGTCCTGTAATACTGAAATTATTTCAAAATAAAAAGTTAAAAAAAAGGAGACAAAAAATGGTGCCCTCTGTCCTCTCACATCTACCTATAAGAACTGGTTTCAGGGCGCTTCCATCTTTCTTGTGATGGGTGTTGTGTTGATCAAGAAGATAAGTGAGCAGCTGCATTGATGCAGATGTGTGGTGCCAGAGAAAGGGCAGTAACAGATCACATTAAAAATACATTAGAGGACATCATCAACATAGCAACACAGCACATCCCCTGGAAATAAACCTTCCCAGAGATTCAGTGAATAAAAAGACAAATCCCACTTGCTTAGAACTCTGTAGGACAGTAGAGACTGAAGAAGGACTCCACAAATGCTGAATCAAAAAAACAAACAAACAAACAAACAAAAAAACACAAAAATATCAGGTAGGAAACTTCCATCCCATACCATTGTTTCTCTTCCTTCCCCCTTACTTGGTCCTGTGCAGCTTGGGAGTTGCTCAGAGGCAGTGGCCCAGATCCCTCCCACCTCCCACCAGGGACTTGGACTATAGAGGTACTCATAGCAGCAAACTAGAACTCCATGCATATCAAGGCACAGGGACCCAAGTCAACAGAGACCTAGAGTGGAACACAGCCAGTGAGGAGTGCTGCATACAAAGTGGCCCCTGGGGTAGGAGATGGAGGTTAAAGGGAGTAATACCACAATACAACTGCAGCTGGCAAGGGGTACACTCACTCAATCCAGTTTCTGTTGGCTGGACCACCTAAACACAAAATAGACTTTTCTGAAATGACCCACCTTTCTGGATTGACCCCATCTGGCTCCCCAGGGCAGAAAACCAGAGAAACCAGAGGCAGAAACCAGGAAATCAGAGGCAGAGAAACCAGGAAACCAGAGTCAGAAAAGCCTCACTGAGGGAAAAAAAAAAGGGGGGGGGGTGGGGTTTAAACTGAACTGCTGTAGGCAAGAGGGTCCCAGAACTGAAAATTGTAAGGAAAATGGGGCACTGAGTGATGGAGACAATTTAAACAAATCATAGGAGCTGGGAAGAAAATTCTGCACATAAACACAACAGATCAATATTCCTGGTTGAGGAACAGAGGAAAGGAAGTTTTCTCCTGGAGATGAAACAACTGCACAAAAAGTACAATCTTAAAAATTGTACTACATATTCAGGGCAAGAATCTGATGAAGAAGAGCTGAGAAAATCTGAACAATTAAACATGGGCTACACTAAAGGTCTAGAATAATTTGGACCAAGTGTCAAAGAAGAGCCTTAACACAAAGCCAATCAACAACAAAACTCTAGACAAGAGGGAGAAACTGACCTTCATAGCTAACTCATCAAGATAATCAGATGCCTAGATTTTTTTTTTTTTTTTTTTTACAAGCCATCCTAAGAAACAGGAAGATATGGCTAAGTCAAGGGAACAAATTAAAACTTCAGAGGGGACACAGTATTTGGAAAAACCAATTAAAGAAGTTCAAACAAATCTCCTGGGAGATTAAGGAAAATATGCATAAAGAGATAAAGGATATTAAGAAGATATTGTGTGGGCATAAAGAAGAAATTTAAAGTATAAAAAGGAAAATAACAAGTTATGAGGATGAAAGGTGCAATAGTAGAGATTAAAAATATATTAGAGGCATATAGCAGCAGATTTGAACAGGCAGAAGAAAGAATCAGTGAACTGGAAGACAGGACAATTGAAATCATACAACCTGAAGAAAAGATAGAGAAAAGAATAGAAAAAAATTGAGCAGTGTCTCAATCTTCATGTGACAGCATGAAGCACACAAACATATGCATCATGGATGTCCCAGAAGGAGAAGAGAAGGGAAAGGGGGCAGAAATTATATTTGAGGAAATTTGAGAAAGTATATTTGCTGAAAATTTCCCAACTCTTATGAAAGATATAAATATACATGTTCAAGAAGTACAACATATTAAACAGAATAAGTCCTAATAGACCTACTCCAAGACACATACTAATCAGAATGGCAAATGGCAAAGATAAAGAGAGAATTCTGGAAGCAGCAAGAGAAAAGCAATTCTTCATATACAAGGAATCCTCAATAAGACTAAGTGCTGATTTATCATTAGAAACCATGAAGGCAAGAAGGCAGTGGCATGATATATTTAAAGTACTGAAAGAGAAAAACTGCCAGCCAAAAATTCTTTATCCAGCAAAATTGTCCATCGGAAATGAGAAAGAGTTTAAAACATTTACAGAGAAACAGAAACTGAGGAGAGTTCATCAACAAAAGACCTGCCATATGAGAATTACTGAAAGGAATTCTGCAGGTTGAATGGAAAAGACAGGAGAGAATGGCTTGGAGTAGTGTGAAGAAATGAAGATTATAGGGTAACTAAAATGTAATTGCAAAAACCAATAGTACTGTATCCCCAATACACAACTCTACTGTTTAATTCCTATAAGAGTCAGAATACAATTGAAAAAGAAAGACCATTTCTCCTGATAATGGACATTCATGGAATATTGGAATATTATTCATCTGTAAAAAGGAATGAAGTCCTGATGCATGCAACAACATAAGTGAACATTCAGGACATTATGCTGAGTGAAATAAGCCAGACCCAAAAGGACAAATGTATGATCTCACTGATATGAGCTAATTATAATAAGCAAACTCATAGAATTAGAATCTAGAATGTAGGTTATCAGGGGATAAATTAGTGTTAGAGAATGGGGAGTTGATGCTTAGTTTGTACAGAATTTCTATTTAGATTGATTGTGAAGGTTTGGAAATGGATAGTGGTGATGGTAGCACATTATTGTGAGTGTAATTAACAGCACTGAATTATATAGGTGCATGTGGTTAAAAGGGGAAATGTCAGATTGTATATGTTACTAGAATAAAAATTAAATGATAAAACAGGATTGTATAGCACAGTGGAACTTATTGTAGACAATGGACTATATTTAATAGTACAAGTATGAGAATGTTCTTTCATGAATTATAACAAAGGTACAACACCAATATAAGGTCTTAATAGGGTGGTACATGAGGAAAAATACACCTAATGTAAACTATGGACCATAGTTAATACTATTTTAATAATCTTTCATCAATTGTAACAAAGGTAACTACTGTTAAAAAAAAAATAGTCCAATTACAAAAAAAGTTATCACACATTGCAACAAATGTTCCACACCAATGCAAGGTGTAGGTGGGGTGGTATATGGGAATCCTATATTTTATGCATGATTGTTCTGTAAACCTAAAACTTCTCTAATAAAAACATTTTAAAAAATAAAAAAGGGGAAAACAACAAACTGGGGAAAATATCTATAATAGGTCGGGAGCGCAGACAAATTTAAGGGACAAAATATTAGCATCAATTGATAAATGAGCAAGGATATAAATAACAGATAAAAAAATAAAATAATTGCCTATATAAATATATTACCAAAGTAAACAAATACATACAGAAATATTTATGATACTCCAAATGTTGGTGACAAAAATCAGAGCAATGCTTTCAAAGGAATATAGTAATACATACCAGGAACCTTAAAAAATGTTCATACTTTTTGACACATTTATCCCAGTCCTGAGAATTTATCTTAATAATTTTTAAAAAGGAAAAAAAATATGTACCAATTTTTCCATCACAGTGTTACTACAGTGTTAAAAATTGAAATGATCTAAACACCCAGTAATAGGGAAACTTAGTAAATTATGCCATGTTGTGCAATCCTTTATTATTATGAGGACTGCATTACTGGGTAATAGTGAAAATCAAAATAAAATTTCATTTACTGTCATTACAGTTATATTAAATTCTTATGTACTCAGACAAAGAGCATAAGGGAACATGGAAAAACACAATATTAGCAGGTTAGGGAAAATTGGATTTTGTTTTTTTAAAACATATTTTATGAATACCTTTTAACCTTATTATAACATGATTAATACAGTTTTTAAACACTTAAATAGGAAGTAGTTTCACCTCTTAATTACTCCCTGGGTAGAACCTAAACCTGGAGGACTTATCTGAGGTCACATTTCAGGAGGTTCCACAGAGCCAGAGAGCTCCAGGGTTGACAGGCTGGTATGATCCGGTCAGTACTTTGGGCTCAGATTTCCCAAACATTTACGAAAAATGTTAAGCTTTTCTGAATGAGGCAATGACAAGTTGATAGCAACGAGCTGGAGAATGGTCCCCCTTTTGTTTCTGACAGAAACAAAAAAAGAAGCAATATAAACTTCAAAATGTGAAAAGGTATGAGAAAAAGCAATCCAGACCCTGACAAAAAAAAAAAAAAAAAAAAAAAAAAAATAGTGAGCTCTGAACCACTAGTTAAGACCCAGGAAAGGATATCCAAAGGTCCGGATGGTTTGTTCCCCAGAGACTGTTTGTGCTGCCACAGCCAAAAAGGCTACAGGGCACTGTTATCACAAAATAAATTAAAAAGCACTAAAAATCAGAGCTGTCCCTATAAAATGTTGTGAAAACCAGTTCTTCAATATCCTGAGTATCCTTTTCCTGAAATTTTCTCCTTTCTTAGTAAGTCACCTTTCTACTCCTATACTCCATCTTGCTCTTAGACTTCCAAGGCACCAAATAATCTCTTGTTGTCCCTACCCACCCCCATTCCAAATCTGCTCAGACAATGATGTAATAGGCTAATTCAGAGTGTGGGAAATGACTGATGAGCCTTAAAGTGGTTGTTTTCTCTGGCGTACTTGTATCTTTCCAGAATATGTAGTAAAAACACCTTAACATTTTGCTGCCAGCATCCCTTCCTCGGTGTAACCATCCATTCTGTATTCCATGATATCCTGTCAGTCAGGTCATCCCCCATCCCTCCACTTCACAGTGGGTATATGACACAGGCTGAACCAATATTCCCTGAACACAACGCCTGTGGGCACACAACCCAGGCAAGGTGTGCCCAGTTCTGGGCCTGTTTGCCCTCAAGTCCTTTCCTCTCACAGGGAGATGGGGCACCACAGCCTACAGGTTAAGCTGGCTTCTTCCTGCCTGCAACCAATGGGAGACACTGATAGGAAGATGCAGGGTGGGAGAGAGGGGGGAGGCCAGAGTATCTCTCTGCTCCCTGTCTACCTAAAGCAGACTGCATCTCCTTGGCTCCAGGTCCCACCACTGGTCTGTAGTGGTTTCAGTCCCATCCCCTGGTTCTTGAAATTCTTTCTCCTCACTTTGTGTCTCTAGCCTAAGAGAAGTAGTAGTTTCTTGCTCCTGTTGCTAATATCTGGGTTTCCACAGGCTTCCACATTTTGTCTCTTAGCTTTTTCAATGCAATGTAACTTGCTACCTGCCTTAAAGTCCCTCAATTTTAAATACTTTATGTGCTTTCTTTTTCCCTGGTTGGACACTGACTTGAAATGGTCATTCCATGAGATTTGATTTGTGGATGCTAAGAGAAAAGAGGACTCTCTTCCCTTTGGATCATGAGGCTGCATGATTGGGGATGTCAATGGCCAATTTCCAGCCACCTAAACCCAGTTTGAGAATAAAGGTAGAGAGAGACACAAAACAAGACAGGAAACAGGGAGATAAAAGAAATCTGACATCTTCTTTAAACTCCTTGTTGAAACCAGTCCTAAAGCTAGGATTAGATATCTTTTGTTCCAAACCAGTTCACTTTTGATGGTAAAGGGCTTCTAGTAATACTTGAATCAGGACAACAGGTGCAAATTGGGACTGGTTCAGACACACCAGAACATATGAATCACCCTGCCTAAAATCAACTCAGCTCTTGGACATGACAATTAGTTGAGCCATTAAATTCCCTTAAGCTAATTTGGGTTGGTTTTCTGTTACTAAAGTAAAAAATTCCTGACCAGTGCATGAGATAAAGGCTTAAATAAATATTTCCTAATAGCAGGATTTCAATATAGGTAGAGAAACATCAGCATTCTCCTGAATTAGCCTCCACAGTTAGCTTGTATGGTTTGCAGATTCAAGGTACAGCCATTGACAGAATATAATATGGAATTTTGGTTGCTGTAATCCAATAGTGTTGGGGGAAAAAAAGTGCAAAGAAAAGGAAATTCACCGAGGGAACACATGCAACCTACTCAGACTAAACAGGACCCTTTGGTGATTCCCATCCCCCACCCTTCCTTAAGGTTTATTTTGAACTGAACACAATGGTTTGGACATAGAGTAGGTCAATCACATTTTGCAATTTCCCTGTGCCCAGCCCCATCTAGGGCTAGCACTATGAAACCACTGAGAACACTGACCTCTGAGAACTGCTTTTCTTCTTCATTCTCTTTACTTTTTCTCATTCTGCCAAGAGGCCTCAATCATACTACAAATTAAATAGGCCCTGTTGGCTTGACTAGGAATCCAACAGCTATTTGCAACAATTTCCATAAAAACACATGCTCTTTAGGTCGTGAGAAGGGTATGCCACAGCTCACAAAACATTTGCTAGTCTCTAATTCAATGCAATCACAGCAGCTGCCTACCTTATGACAAAATGGAACACAGCAATTCAAAGATTACATCTCTTTTTCATGTGGGAGTGCTCCCTACCTGGTGGTGGTCTTTTTTTTTTTTTCTTTTTTAGAAAGCTATTCATAATTCAAGTGTTTGAAATTCCATGAGCAGTCCTATCTCAAAGTGACTGTGTTGGTTTAATATTGCATGTAGCACAGAAAAACACGTTCTTAAATTTAATCCATTTCTGTGGGTGGAAACCCATTGTAAGTAAGTTACTTCATTGATGAGGTTACTGCAGTTAAGGGTGGCCTACCTCAATCAGGAGGGTCTTAATCCTATTATTGGAGTCCTTTATAAGAGAAAGAAATTCAGACACAGAGAGAGAAAGCTACAGGAAGCAAGAAGCTGAAACAGAACCCAGAAGAGAAGGAAGAGACCAGGAGATTTGCCTTGTGCTTTGCCATGTGACAGAGGAACCAAGGATCGCTGGCAGCCAGCCCCAAAATGCCACAGTCTTTGGGAAGAAAGTATCACCTTGATGATATCTTGATTTGGACATTTTCTGAGCCTCAAAACCATAAGTGAATAAATTCCCATTGTTTAATATGATCCATTTCATTGTATTTGCTTTGAGCAGCCTAGGAGGCTAAAACGGTGACTAATGTTTTATTTTTTGAATCTCAGTGTCATTTCATCAATTAAAAAAAGCAGATCGAAGCATTCTTTCTAGAATTGAAAAGAAATGTCCCGAGGTTTTTTTATTAGCCAATTAATTTTTCCATTTCTCACTGTCTATTTAATATCGAGCCAATTCTTTTGACCACAAAATATGCTGTCTTTTTTTTTCCAGAAAAAAATATCCATTCACAGAAGTTAAATTAGTTCAAAATTTCAAATCAGAAATAAAATTACAAGCACATACATAATTATATTTACAGACCTAAAGCATGGTACATATAAGCAACTCCATACAATATTCATCAGGTGACATTTTGTTCTGGAAGGTAAATTTAACTCCCTGTGTCCTTTTTAGTAAATTGGAAAAGAATTTCTTTTAGGTCCTACATTTTTTAATCAAAGTTTGTCGCATCGATTTTACAATTAAGCAGCAATGGTAATTTTGAATGCTGTATGTAATTCTTCACTTCATTTGTGCAGGAATTTATTAAATAATAGGTAAACTACCAAATCCATTATCCCCAGTGATAATAAACAACAGGTTTTACCTAATTCTTAACCATGAACAAAATATATTGAAGGAGGCTTTTTGGGAGGACTGGATAATAAAGGAAGGAAACAGATAAATCCAAATTCATGCATGTTGAATACAAAGAGGAACTCAAAAGGTAAGAGTCTAGATGCTTGTGTTTGCTTGGTCACTTTCAGAGAGGGTTATTTCCTCAGTAATTTCAGAGGGCTCCAGTAGCCTGAAGCGTTCACTTAGTGCTGGAAATGAGCTGAGCATATTATACATCCTTACACTTAATGACAGTCGGGACATCAATTGCATTGACTTCACTCTTCCAGCAGACGATGACAGCGATTTCAACACTTTGGATGCCTCATTCTGGAAGATATCTGTTCTAATAGTGTAAAGGATAAAAATTTGCAATCCCTGAAGATAGAATGAAAGTTTAACATTAGTCCTGAGATACAGAATCAAAGAAGAGTTTTGTTTCACCCCACCACCCACCTTCTCACTTTGTATATTTAAACTTACCAGTCTGTGGCTGCCGTGCACATTTTCATCTAAGAGGGTTGAGGAAAAGTCCTTCTCATATAGAAATTGCTACATTTAGTGGTAGTGGAGTAAGAAGACCTGCTTTGGTTCAGGTCCTGCCTTATCATCTGCTGGCCACATAACTTCACTCCTTTCCTAATCTCTATGATCTTCAGTTTCCTGAAGGGGCAGTATGACTCTGTGATCCCTAATTCTTCCAGTTCTAACCTTCTAGGATTTGTTGGTGTTTTATTAACATAACTAGAAATTTGGTGCATTTAAGGACAAAATTTTTTAAAGCCCTCCTATTCATTTTTGGTACTTTAAATATGAAGACCAGACTCACATGAGGAGTTAACCCACAAAATGCTGAGTATTATGGTTTTAAAAATAGAGAATGCCACTTTAAGTCCTATTAGTACCAGATAGTTGCTCCTGTGGTCTCATTTAATAAACCCTATAAAGTAAGTTTTAGCATCCCCATTTTACAGATGAGAAAACTAAAGCTCAGCTTAATTAAGTAACTTGCTCAAGATTGCCTAACCAGTAAATGGTAGAGTTGGACATCAAACCCTCCTATGTTTGGCTCCAGAGCTCTCCCTCTACATAATAAACTATGCTGCCTCTTGCTTGTAACTGTAATGGAAAAATAACACATATTATAGAGTCTATGATGCCTCTCACAATTCCTCATTAAAATCCTTTGTGGAAATAATGGGATAAATAACATCTGTGACTGAGTTGATAGCATTGTCCCAAGCTCACTTTCCTGATGTTGACAATATACTATTTTGATGAAAGATATTATCATTGTAGGAAACTGAAAAAGAGTACATGGGAACTCTGTACAATTTTTGTAACTTCTTGTGAATATTAAACCATATTAAATTTAAAAGTTATTTAAACTTCCATGAAATAGCTCCCAGATTGGCATCTACAGGGTTCCAGACCTTAAAAGATTTATTTCTAAGAACATACCCTTGGAGGGCTGTTATAGGAGACTGCCAATGTTAATAGTAAGACCCAAGGGTTTCAAGAAATTGAGTAATAAAATAAGTACATACAAGCAAGAGATAGACTAGTATTCTGGCCCAAATCAGAAAGAGTAAGTTAATTGTTACCTAATAGGCAGTATCTAACTAATCTGAAGAAAGTGTGTATGGGACATGGGTTTCAGATGGACAGGAATAGTCATTTGCCATCCAGATTGTGAAGGGGGAGAAAGTTTGGATTTGGGATACATGAGAAATCTATTCTCTAGAGAAGTGTCCTGTAGGGCAGAATATTTCACCTGGCTTTTCCATAGTTTAAATTCCAAAGAAAAGACAAAATTGGATCAAATTTCTGGTTGTAAAATAATTAGGAAAATACCCTTAACCATGAGATTCAATAAGGACACCATCCTGTGGTGTCCTATCCAGTGGACTCCCAGAATGTGTGGGTCAAACTAATTACCACTGGCACAAGGATTAAACTGCACCTTTTAAGTAATATCTGTAGTATTTGGTAAATATTTATTAGAATTATAGCATTTTAAATCTGGAAGGATCCTTATATGTGTACTAATATAATTGTGCCTATACTTTAGTGTACATAAAAATCAGTTGAGGGGCCTTTTTTGAAATAAAGATTCTCAGCTCTTACCCCCCAGATTCTGATTGAGTAGGTAAGGGGTAAAGACTAGGAATCAGCATTTTAACACTCCCTAACTGCTGGTGTAAGCAATATTTGGACCCCTTTTGAGAAAAACTCTCTATTATAACCTTCCTCTCCTCAATTTTATATTTTACATACTTCCTTTAGAGAACCTGTGTTACTTGCCTAAAATCATATGAATCATTATTAGTGAAGGTGGAATATATTCCCTGTTTCCTAATATCTAGTCCAGTGCTCTTCCTACATTGCTACCTATAATGTTACTATGCAGTATTAACATTTTGTACTGAGCCTCTATGTTGTAATGTGCCACTCCTAAATTGGTAGAGAATATCCTTGACTATGCCTTCTTTCTGATTCTTTCCTAACCTCCTGCTCACTTTAGAAAACAAATCCATGAATCAATTGTCAATCCCAGATTAAGCTTATCCTATTTATTGTCCTCCTAGGGATTTCCCATTAGGTGTCCACAACCATAAAGAACTGCCTCACATTCATTTAAATTCAGTAGCAGGCACTCAGTCATTGTCTGAAGGATTAATACCCAAAAAGCACTATGGAAGTCTGTATCACATAGAGAATGAGGTGATTATAAACATTAAACATGGCGGTGGCATTTCAGATGGCCAAGCAGCTACCCACACTGCACTACACAGTCTTATCATTTTTGGTTAAGTCAACTTTACCTAATGCCCTTCCCAGTGTTTTCCAATTTTGCCTCAGAGACTTCCCTCTGCAATGGCAGTTTGCCATAGCCAGAAACAACCAACATGTTATCATCTTCACACAGTTGTAACTACTCTCAGCAACTTGATGGGATAATTATCAAACATTGCAATTTAGTGAAATTTTGGGGAAATACAGCCAATCATGGTATTGAACAATATTTGCTCTACAGTGAAAGATACACAGAAGTATGTTTTCTGTACTCAAAGAACTGATATTCTGGTTAAGGAGATGAGACTTGCATGCATCAAAAGTTTGTTTTAAAATGAAAGAAGAAAAGGGCCAAATAACTTTACAAAACTACTAATTCTCTTGTATTTGATAATAAATTATATTTCCATATTTAATTCACAGTTAAATTAATATACCTAACACTAAAGTCATCATTTCAAGGGATTAAAGCCTATGAGTAAGTTGTCTATATGGATTGTACCAATATCAATTTCCTGGGTTGGATAATATATTATAGTTAAATAAGATGATATTATGGAGAAAAGCTGGGTTAAGGGTACACATTGCACTACTTTTGCAAATTCTTATGAATCTAAAACTAATTCAAAATGAAGAGTTTTGTAAAGAAAAAAAAAAGGATGGTAGGATAGTATAAGAATGGGGAGAAAAAGAAAAAGAGAAGAAATTTTGACTTCATCTCACTTTTTTCTACAACACAAAATCCCATTAAGTCTATAGAATTTCAATGAACAAAGATTATTGCAAAGAATTAAATGCCAAGGTAATTGATGGTTCATCTATCCATGGTATATAAAGAAATATTATCAGGTTAGAAAAATCCTCATTAACGTTACCAACTATCCATTAAATAATTACCCAAAAGTATACTGCCACTACTGAGATATTAATTAAAATAAAGAAGTAAAAATAGCAGTACACTCTAATATAAAAGGGCTGGCAGAAAGCATTGAAACCTTTTAAATAGAGACTTAAGTATAAGAAAATGCAGTTGTTGCCATTGTTAAAAATATCCCAAGTATTATAAATCGTTCTTGAAAGAAGATAATTTAGAAAGTATAATTTAATCAACAGTAATTGCTTGATAAAATTTAAGTTGTACAAATAAAATCAGGAGGCAGGAGCAGGCAAACTGCTGATATTACTACCCTAAAAGAGGAGGAATTGATACATACTCTTTGACTCTGGAAACTTAAAATTGTATCTTTATAAGTTATAGTTATGTTTCATAAACAAATACAATAATTGATAGAATAAAAATAGAATGAAAATGTTCCAAATAATTAGAAAAAGTTAAGTAAAAAAAAAAATAACTTGGACACAAAAAATGAAAATAAGATGACAGAATAGGATCAAACATATTAGTTATGACAATAACTTAAATAGCTAAAAGATTAACTTATTTAATTAAATGGAAAAACTATGTGAATATAATCAAATGCAAACAAACTATAGGAATTCAGAATAGGATAAGACAAAAACAATGTAACATAGAAAGCTTGAAAACAAAAGGACTAGCATAAGTAAATTAGATAAAATCTAATAAAATCAAATTAGAAGTTGTTACATTCATATATGGAAAATTAGATTGCAAGACAAAATGAAATGTGACTGATGCTACTTTGTTATATTGACGAAAGGTATATATAACACACCAGAATGTTATTCAATGTTGATATGATTGTCAGTTCCGTGTATCAACTTTGCAAGATTATGGTGTCCACTTGTTTGGTCAAGCAAGTGCTGGCCTGATTGTTACTGTGAGGGGTTTTCATAGCTGGAGTAACAGCCACAATCAGTTGACTGCATCTACAACAAACAAATATGTCTGCCTTTAGTAATGTGGGCAGTTTCCTCATCCAATCAGTTGGAGGTCCTAAAAGCCAAAATTGAGCATTTCAGAAGTCAGAAAAAAGAATTTCTGCCTCTGCTTCAGCCAGCCAACTTCCCCAGGGAAATTCAACTTCACCTTTATTGGAGTTTCCAGCTTGTAGCCTGCCCTAGGGAATTCAGGCTTGCCAGCACCCCCAGTCATATGAGCCAATTCTTTTATAAATGTCTTAAACAAAAATATATAAAGTCTTGGTTCAGTTTCTCTGGAGAACCCTGACTAATACAGATCATAAACTTTTAGGAGTATAATATAGCACTGAATTGTGTAAACAAAAGAGTTAAACATTGGGAGACAAATTGATAGAAGAATAAGAGTAAAAGCCATTTACATGCCTCTCTATATCTTTGATGAATAAGTTTAAAGTAAATGTTGGGGGTTGAATTATGTACCCCACAAAAGACATGCTCAAGCCTTAATTTTTAAAAAATTTTTGTCAGTTTTTTGATACATATTAATACAGCATAAATCCATCCAAACAATACAATTAATGGTATCTGGTGTAATCACATGTTTGTGCATTCATCACCCCAATCACTCCCAGAGCACTTTAATTATTCCAATAATAAAAAATAAAAAGCAAGCAAACAAACAAAATAGCATTTAAAATCTAGGAGCCTTATATGTGAACTAATATAATTGTGCCTATACGTTAGTGTACATAAAAATCAGTTGGGAGGCCATTTTTGAAATGAAGATTCTCAGCTCTTACCCCCAGATTCTGATTGTGTAGGTAAGGGGTGAAGACTAGGAATCAGCATTTTAACACTCCCTAACTTCTGGTGTAAGCAATATTCAGACCCCTTTTGAGAAAAACTTTCTATTATAACCTTCCTCTCCTCAATTTTATATTTTACATACCTCCTTTAGAGAAGTTGTGTTACTTGCCTAAAATCATACGAATCATTATTAGTGAAGGTGGAATACACTCCATGTCTCCTGATATCTAGTCCATCACCTCTCAATCTCTTTGCCTTGCCTGGACTACACAGCTTCATTCTTTTTCCTTCGCTCTAGTATATTTGTATTTATATTTTGTAAAAATAATCCAATATATGCAATATCACCTATATTTGTGTTTTACATGGTATTTTACTATTTTATACAGTCCCATGTTACAATTTTTAGCTTTCCTTCTAGTAATATACATGGCTTTTGACTTTCCTTTTCAACCATTGTCATACCGTACAATAGCACTGCTAGTTACAAACACCATCATATGCTTTCACCATTTCTATTCATTTCCAAAGAATTATAAACAACCTTTTCAACAATTCTGCACAGATTAACCCTCAGTTTACCATTCTCTACCCTCCTATTTTTGGTGACCTATATTCTAATTATTACCTCTATGAGTTTACACAGTATATTTAGTTAATAATAGCACAGTCATACAGTATTTGTTTTTTTGTGTCTGGCTTGCTTCACTCAACATAATGTACTTTAGGTTCATCCATGTTGTCATATGTTTAATGACTTCATTTCTTCTTACTTCTGCATAATATTCCATCATGTGTTTACTCCACAATTTGTTTATCCATTCATCAGTTGATGGACACCTGGGTTGTTTCCAACTTTTGGCAATAGTGAATAATGCTGCTAAAGAATATTGGTGTGCAGATGTCAGTTCATGTTCTTCTGGGTATATGCCTAATAATGGTATTGCTCTGTCACATGGTGTGGCAGTTTGATGTAATTATGAATTCCAATCATAATTCCAATTATGAATCATGCTTGTAAACTGATCTGTTAATCTGGGCATAATTAGGTTAGGATTAGGGTATTGAGCCCCACCCCTTGGTGGGTGGGGAATCGAATATAAAAGGCAAGGCAAAGGACAGTTGAAGCGGTCTTTTAAGAAGCAGTTTTGATGTTGGAAAGAAGGCCCCAGGAGAAGAGAAGCAAGCCGTTTGCCTGATCGTCTACGGCTGACCTTGTGGAGGAAACAGGAGCTAAGCCCGGAGAGAAACGCAGCCCAGGGAAGAGAGGACCCCAGAAGCCTGAACCCTGGCAAACGCCGGCAGCTGTCTTGCTCTAACACGTGGCAATGAACATTGGTGAGAGAAGAAACTTAACGCTTTATGGCCTGGTATCTGTGAACTTCTACCCCAAATAAATACCCTTTATAAAAACCAACCCAGTTTTGGTATTTCACATTAGCACCCCTTTGGCTGACTAATACACATGGCAAGTTTATATTCAGCTTCCTTAGGAACTACCAAACAGTCCTCCACAGTAGCTGTACCATTCTATATTCCCACCAACAGTGAATAAGCGTTCCCATCTCTCCACCATCCTCTCCAACAATTATACTTTTCGGACTTTTTTTTAGCACTTAGTCCAGTAGTTTTGATTTGCATTTCCCTAATCACTAGTGATGTTGATCTTTTTTTTTCATGTGTTTCTTTGCCATTTGTATTTCTTCTTTGGAAAATTGTTTTTTGCCCATTTTTTAATTGGGTAGTTTGTCTTTTTATTGTTGAGTTCTATGATCTCTTTGTATATCATAGATATTAAATCCTTATCAGATATGTGATTGCCAAATATTCTCCTATTGACTTTGCTGCCTTTTCTTTTGACAAAGTCCTTTGGGGTGCAAAAGTGTTTAATTATGAGGAGGTCCCATTTACATATTTTTTTCTTTTGTTGCTTGTGCTTTGGGTGTAAGGTTTAAGAAACTACTGCCTACCATTAGATCTTGAAGATGTTTTCCTATATTTTCTTCTAGGAGTTTAGGTCCTTAATCCATTTGAGTTAATTTTTGCATAAGGTGTGATATAGGGGTCTTCTTTCTTTCTTTTGGATATGGATATCCAGTTCTTCCAGCACCATTTGTTGAATAAACTCTTCTGGCCCAGCTAGGAGGGCTTGACTGCCTTGTCAAAAATCACTTGACTGTAGATGTGAGGGTCTATTTCTGAGTTCTTGATTCGGTTCCATTGGTCAATGTGTTTGTCTTTATGCCAGTACCATGCTGTTTTTTGTTTGTTTGTTTGTTTGTTTGTTTGTTTTACCACTGTAGCTAGGTAATATGTTTTAAAGTCAAGAAGTGAGAGTCCTCCAACTTTGTTCTTCTTTTTTAAGAACTCTTTGACTAATCGGGGACACTTACCCTTCCAAATGTATTTGAAAATTGTTTTTTCCACTTCTGTTAAAAAAGACTGTTAGAATTTTTATTGGGATTGCATTGAATCTGTAAATCAATTTGGGTAGATTTGCTATATTAACAATATTTCGTCTTCCAATCCAATGTTTTATAGTTTTCTGAATACAGGTCCTTTATGTCCTTGGTTTAAGTTTATTCCTAAATATTTGATTGTTTTAGTTGCTTTTGTACATGGATTTTTTTTTTCTGATTTCTCCTCAGATTGCACATCAGTAGTGTAGAGATACGCTATTGATTTTTGCATATTAATTTTGTATCCCGCCACTTTGCTGAACTCGTTGATTAGTTATAATAGCTTGTTGTGGACTTTTCAGGAGATTCTAGAAATAGATCATATCATCAGTAAATACTGAAAGTGCTTCTTCTTTTCCTATTTGGATGCTTTTTATTTCTTTATCTAGCCTAATTGCTCTAGCTAGAACCTCTAGTACAATACTGAATAACAATGGTGACAGTGGGCATCCTTGTCTTGTTCCTGATTTCAGCAGAAAAGCTTTCAGTCTTTCACCATTGAGTACAATGCTAGCTGTAGGTTTTTCATATATGCACTTTACCATATTGAGAAAGCTTCGTTCTATTCCTATCTTTTGAAGTATTTTTTTTATCAAAAAAGGGTGTTGTAATTTGTCAAATGACTTTTATGCATCAATTGAGAAGATCATGTGATTTTTCTTCTTCAATTTTTCAATGTGATTTATTACAATAATTGATTTTCTTGTGTTGAACCATCCTTGCATACATAGGATAAAACACACTTGATCATGGTGTGTAATTCTTTTAATGTACTTTTGGATTCTGTTTGCAAGCATTTTTTTGAGAATTTTTGAATCTAAATTCATTAGACATATTGGTCTGTAATTTTCTTTTTATGTAGTATCTTTATCTAGTTTTGGTATTAGGGTGACATTGGCTTCATAGAATGAGTTTGGTAACGTTCGTTCCTATTCTTTTTGGAAGCGCCTGAGCAAGACTGGTATTAGATCGTCTTTGAATACTGGTAAAATTTACCTGTGAAGCCATCTGGTCCCGGGCTTTTCATCTCTGGGAGATTTTTGATGACTGTTTCAATCTTTTCACTTGTGATTGGTCTGTTGAGGTCTTCTATGTCTCCTAGGGCCAGTGTAGATGGTTTGTGTGTTTCTAGGAATTTGTCCATATCCTCTACATAGTCTAGATTTTTGGCATATAGTTGTTCATAGTATCCTCTAATGATCTCTCTTATTTCTGCAGGATCAGTGGTAAACCCCCTCTCATTCTGATTTTATTTATTTGTGTCTTCTCTCTTTTTTCCTTTGTTAGTCTAGGTGAGGGTTTATTGATTTTGTTGCTCTTCTTAAAGAACCAACTTTTGGTTTTGTTGATTCTCTCTATTATTTTTTTGTTCTCGATTTCATTTATTTCTGCTCTGATCTTTACTATTTCTTTCCCTTGACTTGGTTTAGGATTAGTTTGCTGTTCTTTTTCTAGTTCCTCCAGGTGTGTCATTAGATCTTCAATTTTAGCTCTTTCTTCTTTTTTAATGTAAGTATTGAGGGCTAAAAATTTCCCTCTGATCACTGCCTTTGCAGTGTCCCATAGGTTTTGATATGTTGTGTTCTCATTTTCATTCACCTCAAGTTATTTGCTGAATTCTCTTGCAATTTCTTCTTTGACCCACTGATTATTTAAGAGATTATTGTTTAAAATACATATATTTGTGGATTTTCCCTTTACCTATCCATTTTTTTATTTCCAGCTTCATTCCATTATAATCAGAGAAAGTGTTTTGTATAATTTCAATCTTTTAAAATCTATTGAGACTTGTCTATCTTGGAGAAGGATCCATGAGCACTTGAAAAGAAAGTATGTCCTGCTGTTTTGGGGGTGCAATGCTCTATAGCTGTCTGTAAGGTCTAGTTCATTTATCATATTATTCAAGTTCTCTGTTTCTTTATTTATCCTCTGTCCAGATGTTCTATCCAATACTGAGAGTGGTGTATTGAAGTCTTCAACTATATTGTAGAGACATCTATTTCCCCCTTCAGGTTTGCAAGTGAGTGCCTTACTGGGGCACTATCTTGGGACATTCAGGTTAGGTGCATAAATATTTAGTATAGTCATTTCTTCTTAGTGAATTGCCCCTTTTATTAATATATAATGGCCTTCTTCATTCCTTATAACAGTTTTGCATTTGAAATCTATTTTGTCTGATATTAGTATTGCTACTCCAGCTCTTTTTTGGTTACTATTTACATTGAATATCTTTTTCCAAACTTTCACTTTAACCTGGTTGTGTCCTTAAATCTGAGATGGGTCTCTTGTAGACAACATATAGACAGCTTATATTTTTTATCCGTTCATTCAGTCTATGTCTTTTGATCGGGGAGCTCAATCCATTAACATTCAATGTTATTACTGTAAAGGCGTTACTTACGTCGTCCATTTTGCCCTTTGGTTCTCTGTTGTCATATCGTTCTATTGTCTGTCTTCTTACCTTTAATTTATCCTCCCTAATAATCTCCATTTCTGAACTCTTCTCCAAATCTCTCACCCTTGTTTTTTCCTTTCAGGCTGCAGCACTCACTTTAGTATATCTTGTAATTCCGGTCTTTTAATAACATATTCTATCAGTTTTTGTTTGTCTGTGAAGACTTTGAACTCACTCTCATATTGAAGGACAGTTTTGCTGGATACAGAATTCTTGGCTGGCAGTTTTTCTCTTTCAACACCTTAACTATATCATACCACTTTCTTCTCGCCTCCATGGTCTGATGAGAGGTCGGCACTTAATCTCATCGAGATTCCCTTGTATGTGATGCTTTGCTTTTCTCTTGCTGCTTTCAGAATCCTCTCTTTGTCTCTGATATCTAACATTCTGAATAGTAGTTGTCTTGGGGTAGGTCTATTTGGATTTATTCTGTTTGGAGTGCATGGTCCTTCTTTGATATTGATATTTATGTCTTTCATAAGGGTTGGGAAGTTTTCGGTCATGATTTCCTCAAATATTCTTTCTGCCCCTTTCCATTCTCTTCTCCTTCTGGGACACCAATAATGCTAATGTTTGTGCATTTCAGGTTGTCATTCAATTCACTGAGACTTTTTTCCATTCTCTTCTCTCTGTTCTCCTGTCTTTTCCAGTTCAGAGGTTCTGTCTTCAAAATCACTAATTCTGTCTTTGAGCATTTCAAATCTGCTCTTATGTGCCTCTAATATATTTTTACTCTCATCCATTGTGTTTCATTCCCATAATATCTGTTCCTTTTCTTTGCAGGCTTTCAAATTGCTCTTTATGCTCTTCCAGTGCCTTCTTAATATCCTTTATATCTTTAGCCATATTTTCTTTAAATTTTTGAAGTGATTTAGGAGAGTTGTGATCACTGATTAATTCTCTTTAATCCTGTATCTCTTCAGATATTTGGTTTATTCTTTTGGCTGGGCCATCTCTTCCTGTTTCCTAATATAGCTTGTAATTTTTTGCTGATGTCTAGGTATCTGAATATGTTGGCTAATTTCTGTCTTCAAGCCTTAATTTACATTACTCTCTTCAATTTCTCTGTTCAAGTCAATTTCTCTCTTCAAGCTTTAATTTGCATCACTGTGGTGTGAACCCATGTAAATAGCACCTTTGAAGATGTTATTTTTAGTTAAGGTATGGACTCATTTGTGAATAGGATCTTTAAAGATCCTATTTAGATGAGGCCAAATTGAATCAGGTGGCTTTATAAGACAGAGGCAATTTGGTTGTAGTCAGTCAGAGAAAGCCACAGGAGTAGATCAAGGAAATGGATTGTCATGGACAGAGGTTGAGATGTAAGCCAAGGAATCCAAGGATTATGCCAAACCAGTAACAGGACACTACAGATTCCAGGAGGAAGCATAGCCTGTTGAGACTTTGATTTTGACCTTCTAGCCTCAAAACTGTGAGAATGATAAATTCATGTTGTTCAAGAAAGTCCACTGTATGATATTTGTAATAATAGTCCTGCAAACTAAGACAATAAATAAGGTTTTATAAAAAAAATAATTGGAAAACTAAATATATCACTTTTAAAAAGTACATATGTAACACATAAAAATATTGTCATAAGGTAATCCTAATAAGCTCAAAAAATTTTTTTTAAATTAAAAACAAAACAAAACAAAACAGTCTATGTGGCATCTAAGCAATTATTTCCTTGCCTTCAGGGTTGGCGGTCCAGAGCTTAGAATGGAGCTTCCTTAAAATCTCCTTTACTTGCCCCATGCAGGTGGTTCAGCCATTATATTTGCTCACAGATGATCCTGATGTAGTGTAGGTACATTTAAGAGAAGGTTCTTTAATTATACTGAAGTTTAGTTAACCCTTCTGGTTCAGAAAAGGTAATGTCCAACGTCATGGTATTTTTCATTAGAATAAAAAGCAATGCTCAGAATTGGAGTAAGGAGAGAAATTCTGATTTCAAGGTAAGTCTTTGTATAATGCATCTTTGTTTTATTTTAGAGTTTTGAAATTCCTCAGGCAAAAATATATAAATAAAAAATTATAAAAACAAAAACTTAGTGAGGTCAAATATAATTATTTTTCTTTTTATCTACCATTCTGTTTTATCTATATTAGCATTTCTACCATGATTAAAATTAGTAGTGACCATAATCCTCAGTCTAAATGTTCATTTTCTGATATTAGAAGCTTCCAAGGTGTTCACAGGACAGTTTCAAAGAAAATCTTCTTTTGAGATTTTTAATACAAACTATGGATTGAATGTTTAAAAAAAATTCTGGTTAAATATATCCTTGAATTAAGACTCAAGGAATAAATAAAGACAACAACAACAACAACAAAAACAAAAAATCTAAAAAAAGATTCAAGGAATAAAAGCATCCTCAGACCTACGTAAAATTATGTCACGAAACAACCTCATGAAGTTCTGCTACTATCATACCAACCCTCTTGGAGACAACAACTATAAACCCTGGACAAAATATTTTTTTAAAATGATCCGAAGATGCTGGAGGGCAACCAAAAGCAGTCCAAAACTGGAAGGAGAGTCTATGCTTGGGAAAAGGGACTGGCACTGGATGAGAGTCCTGGTTTTGTTTTGTTTTTAACTGTTTTGTTTGTTTGTTTGTTTGTTTATTTGCTTGCTTTGTTTTGTTTTGTTTGAGGTACCAGGGGCCAGTTGGTTTCTTTGTTTGTTTTGCTTGTTGTTTGTTTTTTCAGGAGGCACTGGAGCCAAACCCCGGACCTCCCATGTGGGAGGTGGGTGCTCCCACATCTGCTCCCATTGTTTTGTGTCTAAAAGCTTTAAATCTAAAGGCAGACCCTGTTCAGTCTCACTCAGGTGACTAAATCTGGAATTGAAATATGACTTCCATGGATTGAAGACCAAAGCACAAGGTTTATGGAAACACAGCAGCTGGAAAGTACGAAGGAATATCCATGAAAGGAGGAAGCAGAGAGGGGAGCTCCAAACTCTGTATATAAACTCTCCCCAAATTTTTGACTGACTTTTTTTTTTTTTTTTTTAAATGACGTTGCTGTGTTTCCTGGCCAGGGACATGGCACAGGTGCAGCTGATTGACTTTTGAGCTATATGTGCAGGGGGCTGACGACAAGAAGCCCAGCTGAGGTTAAAAGGACTAAACAGATATTTGAACTGCTGCCCTCTCTAGAGGAGACAGAGCTTGCAGTTTTAGTCCACAAAAGTTAATTGTCTGCTAAACCCACTCTAGGTAGGAATACAATAGAATTCAGAATTGCAGCAGTGTACTATTTATAGTGTGATGGCAGTAAATTTTGTGAATATAATTAGTACTATTGAATTGCACACTTGAATGTATTAAAATGGTAAATTGTGTGCTCTATATTGGTTACTACAATCAAAAGTTAAAAGCAAAAAACAAAAAGCACCACATTCACATTGCCCTTGCAATAAAGACCAACAACAGCAACAAAACATAAATGGATGAAAAATATAAACCTTGTAAACGGTACAACTAAGAAGACTGGAGTATATATATCACCCTGGATATCAGATAAAGTAGACTTCATGACAAATAATATTGGCTTTAAAGACATTCAAAATGATAAAAGGGTCAATTCATCTGTAACACTTAACAATCATAAATGTATATGCATCTAATAGCAGAAGTTGAAAATACACAAAGAAAACTTTGATAGAATTAAAGAGAAAAATAGACAAATACACGATCATAAAGATTTTAATATGCCTCCTTTAGCAATTGAGAGAACTAGACAAAAATATCACTAAAAACAGATCTAAACAACACTAACAACCACTCTAACCTTACTGACATTGTTAGAACACTACACCCATGAACCATAGACTACACATTTTTGAGAAGGAAGTAAAACAGTACCAGGAAATTCCCAGCAGAAAAATCCTCTAACAATTGCGGGTGGAAACCCAGGTGCCCATCCAGGTCTGAAAAGAATCAGCACATCATGCCCCAAAGATCAACCACTCCCCCTCCCTGCTGGAACGCGAACGGCAAACATCAGCTTCTGGAACATTGCTTGCTTGCTTTGCTATAGAAATACGTATGATTAAAACAATCCTGCTTTTGGCGTGCGCGAGAAGAATTGGCCACACGGGAAGGAGTTCTATAAAAACTGTAGTCACCGGAAGTTAAGCGTGACTCTTTTTTTTTTTTTTTGAATTATTATTATTTTTTTTATTTTTATTTTTTATTATGGGTAAAAATCAAAATTCTCACAATACATACAAACATTTGCAAAATGATATATAAAAATATATGCATATATGTGTATTTGCTTACAAAAATGTTATTTATATATATATATATATATACATATATTTTAAGAGGTGCTTAGATTACCCAAAATATTACACGGAACCCACTGGGATTCCTATGTTGCCCACCTCCCACACCTCCCATCACATCCCACACAAACATCTCCCACAGTGTGGCCCACCACCCTCAATGAACTTACACATCCTGGAGCCTTGCCACCAACCATAGACCACAGTTCACACTGTAGACCACACTCTCTCCCACTCAATTCTGAGTGGTGTGTGCTGATTTAAAATGGCCTACTAGAGAGTACGCCACGGTTGGTAATAAAGGTTCCATTAAACTTCCTCCTGGAAGTTGTTATTTGAATGAAATATTTCCACTTCATTTTCAAGTGCAAATGTTTTTTTCACCAAAATAGACCAAATGCTAGGCCATTTAAGAAGTTTCAATAAATTTAAAAGAATTGAAAGAAAAATTTCAGCCAACCCTACAGGAGTCCAAACTCCAAAAATAACTGTATATTGTCCAAACCACCCATGCTAAGTGGCTACCGTCAAACTGTTGCATAGGGGGAAAGGAAAGGGTGTGTTTCCCAAGCTAGTTGCTTGATAAATTCATTTCTATATAGAGCAACGAGACTAATGTGGCCCAACCATTTTGCTATTACGTTGTATAACCTCCAGCCCAGAAAATGACATAGCAAGTTATTCATAAAGAGCTAATGAGCAATCAGTTCTGTGCCTTTCCTTCCTCATTGCCAAAATTTAACAATGGCCTTCAGGGAGTTAAAAAGAAGGAAACTTTGGTCCGAGTGTTATCATCTCCACCATTACATGAACTGCTACTTTCAGACTGGTCCACCTCATACCTGAGTAGTGTTGAAAAGGCAGAATATGTAGCTTAAGACGATCCTGATGTTATCATTATCAATTAGCATAAAGTATGCCAGAATCCAGGTAATTCCAAAAATGACTGCAACAGATAATGTGCTAAGAACCTTCTTCATGGATGAAACCTTTTTTGTGCTGGACAAGAGAAAGAAAGAAAGGAAGAAAATATGATTCATTCAGGGCTTCACTTGTTAATTGTTATCCTTCTACTTGGAATGCATGTTCAACTGCCCATATACACTATTTATTTATTTAGGCCTCAAGTGGACAAACAATGCTAGACTCTATGTCACTCTGGAGAAAAATCTGATTTAGCAAGCATTATTTAAAAGTACACTGATACCTGCTTCAAAGCTCAGGCATAAACAGTTCTTTAAATATTACTGCAGGAAAATTTTACTAAGAACTAACTTTTTCATTAGCATGGAATTTTAATTTAGTGATTATTATTACAGGATCAGTCAGTGAGGAATTCCTTTTTTGGGCATCTGGGAACTTCCTATCTCCTGGGTTAATATGAGAGAAAAAAGTTATTAAGGTGCAGAGTGATCTTCCCTCTCATGCTAAATCTCATTTTCCTCATCTGTAAATAGGCATAGTATGATATCCAACTCATAGATTTCGGAATATAAAGTGAGAATGAATATAAAGCACTTACAAGGTTTCAGTAAATGCAACCTACTAATAACCATGATATCATGATGATGGTATTCATTATGATCATCCATAATAAAATAACAATCTTTTTTTTGTCTAACAAGAGAGGCATGCCTATATAACTTTTTGTTTCTGAAAGTAATTTTATTCTTTCTTGTAATACATTTGTTGAAACAGAATAATACATTTCCTTTTTGAGAAGAGAAACTATGAAACCAAAAATGTGAGTTTTCACAATCTAATCCAGGGGTTCTTAACCAGGGGCCCACGGACAAGGGTACCAGGGGTCTGTGGAAAGATTTCAGGGGGTCTGTGAGCTTGAATTGAAAAAAACCGACTTATTATCTTTATTTTCTCTGACCTCTAACTGAAATCTAGCATTTCCTTCACTTATGAATGTATGCAATAAATAAATTACAGTAGTATTCATTTCACCTGACTGGCAAAGGGTTAAGTGGAACAAAAAGTGTTAAGAACCCATGATCTAATAAAATCTAATAAAAGACATTATGAAACAAATCACTTGGGCATAAAAATATTCCTCTCCCACCATGGTTCCCTTGTCTGTTTGTTCGTTGTATTTTTGCTCATTGTTTGTGCTTATTGTCTGCTTGTTATTGTCTTTCTCATTTGCTCGTTGTCTGCTTGTTGTTTGTCTTCTTTAGGAAGCACCAAAACTGAACCTGGGACCTCCCATGTGGGAGGCGGATGCCCAACTGCTTGAGCCACATCTGTTCCCTGCTCATTTTTTGTTTTTGCTTGTTGTCTGCTTGTTGTCTTGCTCGTTGTTTTTGCTCAATATCTGCTCAATGTCTGCTTGTTGTTTGTCTTCTTTAGGAGGTACTGGGAACTGAACCTAGGCCTTCCCTGTGGGAGGTGGGTGTTCAACTGCTTGAGCCACATCCGCTCCCTGATATAAAAATATTTTTAAAAATTCAGGTAATATGCTGTAAAAATTTATTAGTCACTGCTACAAGGAAAACTAAATTTATTAACACAAAGCTTTGGCTATCTGATTAATAAAAATGAAATCGAGGTTCCAAGTAAACCTAAATTTAACTATAAATACTTGGTTCTCTATCAAAAGCTACAGATTTATCTATTTTTCTTCTCATTCACTAAGATATACCAGCTTGCTATCAATCTCTTTTTTTCTAAATGTAAGTTCTCTATGCTTATATGTGTGACAGTTTTAGGTTTTCTTATGAATCCCAAAAAGAGAAAGATTATATGTTTTAAGTAATCCATTCCTGTGAGTCTAAGACCCCTTTTGGTTGGGCTCCATCAGTGCAGCATGACTCAGGTTGTGTCTCTGCCCTCTCACTGGAGCTGATATAAATGGAGACACACAGGAAAAGGGAGCACTGCCATTTTTTTTTTTTTTCCCAAGATTTTTAAGTTTTATTTTTCAAAAGCCCTAATTTAGATTCCTGGGCCTGTTTTTTCTTCCTGTAACAGACTACTGTGTTTTGTTTTGTTTTTTAACAAATCAATTTTATTGATACATATTAATAAAGCATAAATCCATTCAAAATGTACAATCAATGGTATTCAGTATCACGTAGTTGTGCATTCATCATTTTAATCATTTTTAGATCATTTTCTAATTCCAATAATAAGAATAAACAAAACCAACCAACCAGACAAAACTCATCACCTCTCAATCTCTCTATGCTTCCCCTACTGTACGTAGCTGCTATTCTGTTTCCATCTCTCTAGTTTATTTGAATTTATATTTTGTAAAAACAGTCTTTTATATGCAATATTACCTATATTCATATTTTACATGGGGTTTCACTATGTTATACAGTCCCATGTTATAGTTTTTAACTTTCCTTTGTAATATATATGACCTTAGACTTAACCTTACAACCACTGTGATACCTATCTAATAGCTCTGTTAGTTACAAACACTTTCATGTGCTTTCACCATTTCTATTCATTTCCAAAGATTTACAAACAACATTTTTACCAGTTCTGCACAGATTAACCCTCAACTTTCCATTCTCTACCCTTATTCTACTTTCTGGAGACCTATATTCTAATTATTAACTCCATGAGTCTACACAATACATTTAGTTCATAATAGCACAATCATATAGTATTTGTCCTTTTGTGTCTGGCTTGCTTCGCTCAACATAATGTCCTCCAGGTTCATCCATGTTGTCATATGCTTCATGACATCTTTTCTTCTTACAGATGCATAATATTCTATCGTGTGTATACACCACAATTTGTTTATCCATTCATCAGTTGATGGGCACCTGGGTTGTTTCCAACTTTTGGCAACCATGAATAATGTCACTATGAACATCAGGGTGTGGATGTCTGTTTGTGTCACTGCTTTCAGCTCTTCTGGGTAGATACATAGTAATGGTATTGTTAGGTCACATGTCACGTCTATATTCAACATCCTTAGGAACTGCCAAACAGTTCTCCACAGTGGCTTTACCATTCTACATTCTCACCAACCATGAATAAGCATCCCTATCTCTCCACATCCTCTCCAACACTTGCAGTTTTTTGAATTTTTAATAGTAGTTATTCTAATAGATGTGAAATGATATCTCATTGTAGTTTTGATTTGCATTTGCCTAATCACTAGTGATTTTGAACATTTTTTCATGTGTTTATTTGCCATTTGTATTTCTTCTCCGAATAATTGTCAAGTCCATAGCTCATTTTTTAATTGGGTAGTTTGTCTTTTTATTGTTGAATTGTATGATCTCTTTATATTTCATGGATATTAAACCCTTATCAAATATGTGATTGTCAAATATTTTCTGCCATTGAGTAGGTGCCTTTTCACCCTTTTGACAAAGTCCTTTGAGGTGCAAAAGCGTTTAATTTTGAGGAGGTCCCATTTTCTATTTTTTTCTTTTGTTGCTTGTGCTTTGGGTGTAAGGTTTAAGAAACTACCACTTACCATAAGATCTTGAAGATATTTCCCTACATTTTCTTCTAGGAGTTTTATGGTTGTTGCTTTTATATTTAGGTGCTCTGCCTTTTATGACATTGCAATGTGAAAGGAGGACTTGAAGATCGATAGCAGCCAAAGCTTAAGCCTGAAGCCCCTAAGAAGCTGGGCTTATGGATAGCTCAAGATTGAGAAGCCAAGCCCAGGCTGAAGAGAAGAACCATGTGCTGGTAGCTCACAGCTGAACTTGGGAAGAAAGCAGCGCAGCCGAGACTGTGAGAGGAGGCCCAGTAATAGACAAGCCCTATGCCTTGTTGCTCACAGCTGAGCTCTGGGAGCTGGGCTCTGAGAGGTGGTGAGCTTGGAGGGGAAGACAGAGATCCTGGCAGAGACTGCCTGCCATCTTATTCACCAGGTGGCAGCTGACTGGTGAGAATGCATCTCTGATGGTGCCTTGAGTTAGACATTTCATGGCCTTGGAACTGTAAGTGTTTACCCCAAATAAATCCCCTTTATAAAAGCCAGCACTTTTCTGGTGCTTTGCATCAGCTGCCCTTTGGCAAACTAAGACAAGATGGTTTTCAAAAATATAAAATAAATTTTACTTAATTATAAGAGGTCACAAAGCATCCTAGTAACAGATGCTTGTTAATTGCCTGAATTTTCCCATGATAGAACAGATTTCATTCTACAAAAACTATCAAAAGGCACAATAACTTTTGGTTTCTGAGATGGCTTTTCTAGATCCCTACCTCCATTCTGCAGAAGTTTTCAAAGAAGCTTAACTAAAAATTAAAAGTGCTTCCTACAGTTGTTAAGAAACCTAATTACAACAAGGAGCTTTGCTTATCTTTAGTTAAATTCCTCACTTCTCATCAGCTTAAGGCATAGGAAGAAGTTTATTCTACAATTAGTACTGGTCGTCATCCTTTTGTCCTGCCTATGGTCAGGACCAGCCCTCAGGACTGGCTACATAATTTGTGGGGTCTAGTGCAAAATAAAAATGTGAGACCCTTTGTTTAAAACTTATTAAGAGTTATAAAACAGCAACATCAGAGCATTAAATCAAGAGCTGGGTCCTTCTGAGGTCACATGCCTGGAAGCTAGCCCTGCTAGTCCTGAATATAAAAAGAGAAAAAGCAAGTGTTTGTGATATGATCTGAAAGAAAAAAACAATGATTTCCTGTTCCCTCCCATGTCCCATTCCCCAACATTCCCACCATTACATTTTGTAGTGGGTTAAATTCCCTAATATGTCCACAATTTGATTTGCTAGGAACCATTATTGAAATTTCTATGTGTTATATGAGATAAGCTCTCTAACTCAATAGTTCCTAATTTTTTTCAGTATAAGAACAGCATTTTTAAGGTTCTTGAACAGTGTCTTAGGAACCCATGCCACATAGTTTTTTTTTTTTGTCCCAAAGTAAGTATTAAAATGGCAATGCTTGGTGAACATGTGGATTTGGAAGGCCTTTGGAAATAACTCTGAACCATCCAGCATCTTAAACCCAAATGTTGAGGACCAGTGCTTTAGCTTTCACCTAATGTCAACTGCTTTTTACAAATTTGGAATAAAGTAAATACTGGCCAAATGAGTTACAATGTGTGACAGGGAGAAAGGAAAGGAGAAGAATATACAATGATAATGACAAAGAGAGTAGGTCTGGGCCAAGGAGGATGGGCATAGACTGATGAAAGATGGCTAAACCACAAAATAATTTATTAGTTTTTATATTTTCATAGTGATTAAGAAGATTCAGTGGAAAATCAGGAAATGTGGTACTTTGCCAATATGGAGTAAGTGAAGAACTGAAGAATATCAGTAAGAGTAAAAAAGTAAAAAGAGAGACAAAAATAAGATATGACATATAAAAAACAAAGGAAAAAAATAGCTAAAGTAAGTACTCCCTTTATAGAAATAGCACTGAATGTTAATGGATTAAACCTCCCAATCACAAGACAGGGATAGTCAGAATGGATGAAAAAACACGATCCAACTATATATTGTTTATAAGAGACTCACCTTAGACCCATGGACACAAATAGGTTGAAAGTAAAAGGTTGGAAAAAGATATTCCATGCAAATAGTAACCAAAAAAAGAGCTGGTGTAGCCATACTAATATCAGACAAAATAGACTTAAATGCAAAGTTGTTATAAGATATAAAGAAAGACACTATATGTTAAAAAAGGGGGGGGGGGCAATCCAGCCACAAGAAATACCAACTATTTATGCAACTAACCAGGGTGACCCAAAATATATGAGGCAAACACTGGTAAAACTGAAGGTAGAAATAGACATCTCTACAATAATAGCTAGAGACTTCAATATATCACTCTCATCAAGACAGAGCATGTAGACAGAGGGTCAATAAGGAAACAGAGACCTTGAACAATATGATAAAGAACTAGATCTAACAGACATATACAGAAGATTGCACCACAAAACAGCAGGATAAACATTCTTAAGTGAACATGGATCATTCTCCAGGAAAGACCACATTTTAGGTCATAAAACAAATCTCAATAAACGTAAAAAACATTGAAATTATACAAAGTATTTTCTCTGACCATAATGGAATGATGCTGGAAATCAATACCAGGAAGAGAACTAGAAAATTCACAAATATATGGAAGTTAAAAAACACCTTTGGGAACGAATGTGGCTCAAGTTGAGCTCCTGCCTCCAACATGGGAGGTCCCGGGTTCAGTTCCCAATGCCTCCTGAAAAAACAAAAACAAAAACAACAAGCAAAACAAACAAAAAAAACCACCTCAGGGAAGCCGATGTGGTTTAGTGGTTGAGTGCCAGCTTCCCACATACGAGATCCTGGATTCACTCTCCCACCCTCAGTACCTCAAAAACAACAACAACAACAACAACAAATACCTTTTTATAAAGGGTCAAAGAAGAAATAGCAAGGCAAGTCAGTAAATATCTTGAGATGAATGAAAATGAGAACACAATATATCAGACCTTATGGGATGCAGCAAAGACTGCTGGGAGGGAAAATTATAAACCTCAATGTTTACATTAGAAATAAGAAAGACAGGGAGTAGTTGTAGCTTAGTGGTTGAGCACCTGCTTTGCACATATGAGGCCTAGTTTCATGGTACCTCCTAAAATAATAATAATAATAATAATAATAATAATAATAATAAAGAGCTAAAATCAAAGACCTAATTGCACACCTGGAGGAACTAGAAAAAGAAAAGCAAACTAATCCCAAAGCAAGCAGAAGGAAAGATATAACAAAGATTAGAGTAGAAATAAATGTAATTGATAATAAAAAAATCAACAGAATTAACAAAAACAAAAGTTGGTCTTTGGATTTGTCAATAAATTTTTTTTTCTTTGCTAGACTGAAAAAGAAAAAAATAAGGAATATGCAAATAAATAAAATCAGAAATGACAGGGAGGACATTATTACTGTCCCCACGGAAATAAAAAGGATCATAGGAAGATACTGTAAACAACCACATACTGACAACTTAGATGAAATAGACAAATTCCTAGAAACATATGAACATCATATACTGACTCTAGAAGAAATAGAAGACCTCAACAGATCAATTACAAGTAAAGGGATTGATTCAGTCATCAAAAACCTCCCAACAAAGAAAAGCCCAAGATCAGATGGTTTTACAGGTGAATTATACCAAACATTCCAAGAAGAATTAATAACAATCCTGCTCAAACTCTTCCAAAAAATTAAAGGGGGGCGGCGAACACTATCTAATTCATTCTATGAGGCCAGCATCACCCTAATACCAAAGCCAGATAAATATATTACAAGAAAAGAAAATTACAGGACTTCTGGGAAGATGGCAGACAAGAAAGACATGGTACTCTCTTCTCTCTCAGAAAAATTGCTAGAGGACAGGCAGAAATGGCCTGGAAAAAAAAATCTTCTAGGGTTTAGAACACCAGGGGAAGGCTGGACACCACCCAGAGGAGAGAGCGGCAAAGGAAAAGAATTGTGATGACAAAACTGAGTTAAAAGCCACAGCTGCAAATGCTGTCACCCTCCCCACCACTATGGACACTTTTGAATTTTCATGCCTCGGGGCTGGCAGCTACAGACAACGGGGGCCCCAGGAATCCACCTCCCCAGGAAAGGGAAGAGAGAGGGACATAGCCTAAGGCTGATTCAGATTTGACCCACAAATTTGGTCTGCTGTTTCCCATGAAACCTTTCAGGCCAGGTGGGGCTGCACCATTGTTTGCCTTGGGAACCAGTAAGGGACTAAAGAGATCTGACCCTCTCAATCTCCTCTAATGAACAGACCTGGTAGTTGAGGACTCAGAAGGGAATGGAATTACTTCCTGCCTGGGAAAAGGGAGGGGGCTGTCAACAAACCTTGGAGAACTGCCTCTGAGAAAGTTTTAATTATGAGGCACTTAGCCTCCAGACAGAAACCTCTATCACTTTGATCTGGTCCATAGTACAGCAAATACATGCCAAATAAGCATTGAACTGAGAAAGCTGCCAAAGATCACCATCTGAAATTAAAAGTAAATATGAAAGGCATATTCCTGCCTTTACAGCCTCCCTCCCCAAGTCCCTAGGAAGCCAGCCTGCAACCCATTACTGGGCCCCGGGCCCAGATTTGAGCAACTAACAGGGACAATCATAAGGATACAGAACAGGTTGAACCAAGAATCAAAGAACAGCAGTAAATACACCTCCAACCTCTAAAACTCTATAAAAGAGAAAGAAATCAATCATCTGAGTAAACTTACCACCATAATCAGATGCTTAGACATCAGCAAAAATTACAAGCCATACCAAAAAATGGAAGAAATAGCCCAAGAAAAGGAAAATATCAATGCCCCAGAAAAGACACAGGATTTGAGACAACTAATCAATGAGATGCACACAAATTTCCAAAATCAAATTAATGAGTTGAAAGACAATATGGCTAAAGAGATAAAGGATATCAAGAAGACATTGAGTGGGCGCAAAGAAGAATTTGAAAGCCTGAATTAAAAAGAAACGAAGTTTATGGGAATGAACGACATGATAAGTGAGTGTATTAGTCAGCCAAAGGGGTGCTAAAGCAAAATACCAGAAATCTGTTGGTCTTTATAAAGGGGATTTATGTGGGGTAGAAGCTTAAAGTTACCAGGCCATAAATCATAAGTTTCTTCCTTTACCAATCTGTTGCCACAAATTGGAGCATGACAGCTGTTGACATTTTCCAGGGTTCAGGTTTCTTGGGTTCGTCTCTTCCTGGGGGTCTGTTTCTCTCCAGGCTCAGCTCCTCTGTTTCCTCTACAAGGTCAGCTGTAGACTATGAAGCTCTCTAGGCTTTGCCTCTCTCCACAAGGCCAGCTGTGAACTGTCAGGTGAACCACTCATCTTTATACTGGGGCCTTCTCGCCTTCCTCACAACCAAGCTCCTCTGTGTGCTTGCTTCCCTGGGCTCCAGCACTAAATCTCAAACTCAGAACTCCAACTCAAAAACTCCAACTCTGTCCTTTGTCATGTCTTTTATCTTTGATTCCCCACCCACCAAGGGGTGGGGCTCAATGCCCTACTGACGTGGCCAAATCAATGCCCCAATCATAACTTAATCATGCCCAGATGGACAGACCAGTTTACAAGCAAAATCCAATATCTATTTTTGGAATTCATAACTATATCAAACTGCCAAACTGCTACAGTGAGATAAAGAACACATTTGAGGCATACAACAGCAGACTCGAAATGATAGAAGAAAGAATAAGTGATACAGAAGACAGAACAGCTGAAATTGAAAAGAGAAAGAACAGAGAGAAAAGAATAGAAAAAATAGAGCAGGGGCTCAGGGAGTTGCATTATAACACAAAATGCAACAACAAACATGTCACAGGAGTTCCAGAAAGAGAAGAGAAGGGAAAAGGGGCAGAAAGAGTAATTGAGGAAATAATAGCTGAAAATTTCCCAACTCTCATATAAGAAATGAATTTACATGTCCAAGAAGGACAGCATACTCCAATCAGAATAAATGAAAATAGACCTACTCCAAGACACATACTACTCAGAATGTCAAACATCAAAGAAAAAGAGAAAATTCTGTGAGCAGCAAGGGAGAAGCAAACCATCATGTACAAGGGATGTCCAGTAAGACTTAGCTCAGATTTCTCTTCAGAAACCATGGAGGCAAGAAGACAGTGGTATGATAAAATTAGGATACTCAAAGAGAAAAACTGCCAGCCGAGAAATCTTTATCCAACAAAATTGTCCTTCAAATATGAAGGTGAGTATAAAATATTCACAAACAAACAGAAACTAAGAGAGTTTGTAAAAAAAAAAAAAAAATCTATCTTTGCAGGAAATAATAAAGGAAGTCTTAGAGCCTGAAAGAAAAAGACAGGAGAGAGAAGCTTGGAGGAGAGTATAGAGTAAAGAATAGCAGAAAGGATAACTAAAAAAGTAGAGACAGACAAAAATAAGATATGCCATATGAAACCCAAAGAGGGGGATTGTGGGAACATGGCCAATGGGTTAGACATATAAGCTTAGCTCTCACAAAAACAACAAAGAAAAAGCCAGAGGCTGTTGTGGGGACCTGCTTTGGGGTACAGCAAACCAGGACACTGCTTACCAACTCCCAGAAGAGTGAGGGTCAGAGACACAAAGAAACCAAAACAAGTAATCATGAGTTATTAAACCTCTAGGCTGCTGGGAAGGGCTTCCCTCACCCACCCCTGAGATATTAAGCGAGGATAAGACTCCTGGTGAATATTATCTAACTGAGAGTAGAGCAGATGTCTACCTCCACAGGAAGGTGCTTTGAGCCATCTAGAAGGGTACGGGACAGATAGGGAAGTCAAGAATAATCAGGGGTTGCTTACCTTGATGGCTGGAAAGGGCACACATACCTGACCCTCAGGGCAGACAGACTAGGTGGAGACTCTAGCCCCCTTCTCCAAGCAGGAGTGTGGCGGCAGATTCCCTGCAAGGAAGAGGGGTCTGGGAGAGTAGAGAGTGATTTTTTTGAGGTGAGTTTAGCCAGCTGGGCCACCCTTGAATATCAGAAGGGACCCTGATTCAACAGGGAGAGGGGAGGAGGATTGCCTTAGGCTGGTGGTCAGGCCCAGCCACCTAGGTAAAGAAAGGAATTACATCAGTGAGGAGGTAGAGACAGGTGGTGATCAGTATCACTCCAGCTGACTGCAGGGGATCTAACCTGACTGAGGGAAAAGGGACGGATAGCCTTCTGAAAGGCTAATCAACCCAAGGACTTACAATAGCTCAGTGAAAGAATTCCTGTGTAGCATATATGAGGTCCCTGGTTCAATTCCTGGCTATTTCTTGAGAAGAGATCCACCAGGTTATCAGGCATCCAGCTGAAACTTTATGACAGGGAACATATGGACATTCTCTTTGTATTAGCTTTTCTTGGATCTCTTATTTATTAAAAAAAAAAAAAAAAAAAGGTTCATTTTCTTTTATTTCCCTTACTTTACTCACTAAAACCCAGTTCAAAACATGCAGAGGGCAGCTGCAGGGTGAGTGATTGAGGAACAGCAGCAGCCTAAGAAGATCCTTAGGGGTCTAAGAAAGAAGGCTGTTTTTCTGTGTTTATTATTTTTTTTCCTTCTGTCTCCTTTTTTGAAAAAAAGACTTGCTGCTGTCTTGTTTCTTGCTTGTTTTATTTTTCCTCCCTTTCTTTCTCTACTTGTTTATTTTTCTTTTATTTTTTGGTTACTGATCTATTCTACCCATGCTATTTCTTTTCACCCCTTCATCTTTGTATCTTTTGTTTTCTGTTGTTGTTCTTTCATTCCACCTCTTTTATTTGGTCTCCAATTTTTCTGGTTTGTATTTCTCCCTCTCTCCCTTTTTCTCTGTATACTTTCTTTTTTTTAATTTTTTATTTCTTTCTTTTCTGTTTTCTTTTCCCTTCTTCTCACCATTCCAGCATTTTAATTCATTCTATATACTTTTTTCTCTACTTTGTTTCTTGTTTCATTGTTTCTATTCCATTTTCCTAATCTTATTCCTCTGTGCTTTTTTTTACTTGTGTTAAGTTTTCAATTTCTTAGGTCTTGTATGTTTGCACTCTTATTTTTTACTATTACTATTATTCTTTTTGTCTTCCTATCTTTTTCCTTCTCTCAGGTCCTAACTTTTTTCTTTCAAAGGAATATAGGCAGATCTGTCTCACAAAAAAATGGTTGAGTGGGGGCAAGATCCTGCCCAAGTGAGCTGTTTTGGAAACCCACAAAGTAGGAGGCTTCAGGGCATCAATCTGGAAGGAGCTGGATGAAGAGATAAATTCTTCAAGGTGCTGCTTGCTTGATTCTTGGTTACTGTGTTTCCTCTTCCTTGATTTCCACTTTTCTGTGTATACCAATTTTGTATACCAATACTATCTCTTTTCCTTCCTTCATCATTCTATCTTCTGTTGTTCTTACATTTTACCTCTTTTTGTTTAGTCCTCAGTTTTTCTGATTTTTATTTCTACCTCATCTATACTGTTTTCTTTTATTAACTTTTATCTTCTGGTCTTTTCTCTTTCCCTCTCTCCTCATTATACTGGCCTTTAAATTCAGTCTATATATTTTTCTCTATTTGGTTACCCATTTCATTGTTGGTACCCACTTTTTAATTCCTATTTCTCTACACTGCTTACATGAGGTAAATATTCATTTTCCAAGTCTTAAATGGCTCCTCTTCTAACAAATACTATTATTATTACTATTATCCTTTTACTTTTCTTACCTATTTCACCTTCTCTGGCCCCAATTATTTCCTCCAAGGGCACATAAACAACAGCAATGAAAGAGAATAAGAAGAACAAAGTGTCAAAGAGAAAACTTAATACACACATAAAAATAGCAATTAAATAAAACCCTAGAGTAAAGAGAGAAGTTAATCAACTGAATAAACCCATCAAGATAAAAAGATGACCAAAGGGCAACAAAAAATTACAAACCATACTAAGAAATAGGAAGACATGGCCCAGTCCAATGAACAAACTGAAAACCAGGAGGAGGTGCAGAACATTGAACAACTAATCAAAGCTGTCCAAACAAATATCATGGACCAACTTAATGAAGTGAAGGAAGAGATTAAGGATATTAAGAAGACACTGGGAGAACATACTGAAGAAGTTGTAAACATACATTAAAAGATAATGGATATGATGGTGATGAATGGCACAATCCAAGAAATCAAAAAGACACTGGAAGCACATAACAGTAGATTTGAACAGGTGGAGGAAAGAATTAGTGAAGTGGAAGACAGTACATCTGAAATAAAAAATATAGTAGAACAGATAGATAAAAAGATAGAAAAAATCCAGCAGGGACTTGGAGATTTGAATGACAACACAAAAGGCACAAACATACGCATTATACACATCCCAGAGGGAGAAGAGAAGGGAAAGGGGATAGAAGGAGTTTTGGAAGAAATAATGGCTGAAAACTTCCCAATCCTATTGAGGGAGATGGATGTACGTGTCCAGGAAGCACAGCGCACCCCAAACAGTATAAATCCCAACAGGCCTACTCCAAGACATATACTCATCAAACTGTCCAATGCTCAAGACAGAGAGAAAATGCTGAAAGCTGCAAGAGAAAAGAGAACCATCACATACAAGGGAAGCTCAATAAGATTAAGTGCTGATTTCTCATCTGAAACCATGGAGGCAAGAAGGCAGTGGTATGAATAGTTAAGGTACTAAAAGAAAAAAACTTACAGCCAAGGATTCTCTATCCAGCAAAGCTGGCATTCAGATTGATGGAGAGTTCAAAATATTCACAGATAAACAGAAATTAAGAGAGTATGCCAATAAGAAACCTGCCCTTCAAGAAATACTAAAGGGACTACTGCAGGTTGAAAGGAAAATACAGGAGAGAGTTAGAGGAGAGTGTAAGAACAACTAAAAAGACAGAATGAGAAATAAAAACAACATATGACATACACAAACCCAAAGAAAATATGGCTAATATAAGTAATTCCTTGAGAGTAAAAACACTGACTGTTAATTGATTAAACTCACCAGTCAAGAGACACAGATTGGCAGAATAGATAAGGAAATATGACCCATCTATATGTTGTCTAGAAGAAATCCACTTTAGACCCAGGGATCCAAGGAGGCTGAAAGTGTATAGCTGCAAAACAATCATACAAGCAAACAATAACAAAAAAAGGGCAGGAGTAGCTATACTAATATCGGACAAAATAGACTTTAAATACAAAACTACTGTAAGAGACTATATGTTAATGAAAGGGGTACTTTTTCAAGAAGAAAGAACAATCATAAATATTTATGCATCTAATAGGGGTGCCTCAAAATACATGAGACAAACACTGGAAAAATTAAGTGGAGAAATAAATGCCTTTACAATTATACTGGGGGACTTTAATACACCATTATCACCATTAGATAGAACATCTCGACAAAGAATCAATAAAGAAACAAAGACTTTGATTAATACATTAGAGGATCTGGATCTAATAGACATATACAGAACGCTACACCCAAATACAGTGGGATATACATTATTCTCGTGTGCACATGGATCTTTCTCCAAGATAGACCACATGCTAGGCCACAGAAAAAATCTCAATGAATTAAAAAAGATTGAGATTATACAAACTAATTTCTCTGACCACAATGGAATAAAATTGGAAATCAGTAAGGGCCAGAGAACCAGATTAGGCACAAAGATATGGAAATTACACACCTCATTTTTAGAAAAAGAGTGGGTCAAGTAGGAAATCTCAAATGAAATCAGTAACTATCTTGAAATGAATGAAAATGACAACACAACATATCAAAACCTATGGGATGCAGCAAAAACTGTACTGATAGGGAAACTTATAGCCATAAATACATATATCAAAAAAGAAAAAAGAGCTAAAATCAAAGACCTAACTGCACACTTGGAGGAATTTGAAAAACAACAACAATCTAACCTCAAAGAAGCAGAAAGAAGGAAATAACAAAAATTAGAGCAGAACTAAATGAAATAGAAAGTAAGAAAGCACTACAAAAAATAAACAAAACCAAAAGTTGATTCTTTGAGAAGATCAATAAAATTGACAAACCCTTAGCCAGACTAACAAAGAAACCCAAAGAACAAAATGGTGGAAGTAAATAAAGCACTTACAGTAATATCATTGAATGTGGATGGATTAAACTCCTCAATCAAAAGATATAGGCTGACATAATGGATAAGAAAACATGAGCTATCTACATGCTGCTTACAAGAGACTCATCTTCAACCTGATACAAACCGGCTGAAAGTGAAAGGTTGAAAAAATATACTCTATGCAAACAGTAACCAAAAAAGAATAGGGTTAGCTAAACTATTATTGGACAAAACAGACTTTAAATGCAAAGAAGTTATAAGAGATACAGAAGGCCATTATATAATAATAAAAGGGACAATCAACCAGGAAGATATAACAGTCATAAATATTTAAGCACCTAACCAGGGTTCCCCAAAATACTAGATACAGACTCTGGCAAAACTGAAGGGAGAAATAGACATGTCTACAATAATCATGGAGACTTCAACACACCACTCACATCATTAGATAGAACTAGATAGAAGATCAACAAGAAACAGAGAATTGAACAATATGATACATGTGTTAGACCTAACAGACATATACAGAATGTTGCACTCAAACTCAGCAGGTTTTAGATTCTTCTCAAGTGCCCATGGATCTTTCTCCAGGATAGATCACATGTTAGGTCTCGATGCAGCTCTCAATAAATATAAAAAGATTGAAATTATGCAAGGTGCCTTCTCAGATCATAATGTAATTAAACTGGAACTCAGTAATAGATATAAATGAGGTAAATTTGCAAATGTGTGGAGGCTAAACAACACACTCCTAAATAATCATTGGGTCAAAGAAGAAATTGCAAGTGAAATCAGCAAATATATTGAGACCAATGAAAATGAGAACACAACTTATCAAAACCTATGGGATACAGCAAAGGCCTTCTTGAGAGCAAAATTTATAGCCCTAAACACCTTTATTAAAAAGAAGAAAGCTAAAATCAAAGATCTCACCGAACAACTGGAGAAACTAGAAAAGAACAGCAAACCAATCCCCAAGCAAGCAGAAAGAAGGAAATAATCAAAATTAGAGCAGAAATAAATGAAATTGAGAGAAAAAAAAAAAAAAACAATAGAGAAAATTAACAACAACAAAAAGCTGGTTCTTTGAGAAGATCAACAAAAATTGACTAACCTCTAGCTAGACTAACAAAGAAAAAATGAGAGAAGATTCAAATAAATACAATCAGAAATGAAAGGGGGGAAGTTATGACTGACCCCACAGAAATAAAAAGAATCATAAGAGGATATTATGAGAAACTGTATCCCAACAAACTAGACAATTTAGATGAAATGGACAAATTCCTAGACATGCACAACCTACACTGATACTACAAGAAATACAAGAACTTAACAAACCAATCACATTTAAAGATATTAAATCCATCATCAAAATCTCCCAAAAAAGAAAAGTCCAGGGCCAGGTGGCTTCACAGGTGAATTCTACCAAACATTTTGAAAAGAATAACACCAATCCTGTTTAAACTCTTCCAAAAAATTGAAAAGGAGGGAAAATTACCCAACACATTTTATGAAGCCAACATCACCCTAATACCAAAGCCAGATAAAGACACTACAAGAAAAGAAAATTACAGACCAATCTCTCTAATGAATATAGATGCAAGCATTCACAACAAAATACTTGCAAATAGAATCCAACAGCATATCAAAAGGCTTATACATCACAACCAAGTGGGACTTATTCCTCGTATGCAAGGGTGGTCCAAACATAAGAAAATCAATCAACATAATACACCACATTAACAAATCGAAGGAAAAGAAAAATACCTGATCATCCCAATCGATGCAGAAAAGACATTCAACAAAATCTGCATTCTTTCTTGATAAATTGAAAGGTAGGAATAGAAAGAAAATTCCTCAATATGATAAAAGGCATATATGAAAAACCCACAGCCAACATTGTACTCAATGGGGAAAGGTTGAAAGCTTACCTTCCAAGATCAGGAACAGGGCAAAGATGCCTACTGTCAACATTGTTATTCAACATTGTACTAGAAGTTCTAGCTAGAGCAATTAAACAAGAAAAAAAATAATAACAAAAAGCATCCAAATAGGAAAAGAGGAAGTAAAACTCTCACTATTTGCAGATCACATTATCCGATATTTAGAAAAGTTAAAAATATATTTAGTCATTCTGAAATGTCTACAATAAAGCTACTTTAGCTAATAAATGAGTTCAGCAAAGTGGCAGGATATAAGATCAACACACAAAAATCAGTAATGTTTCTGTATACTAGTATTGACCAATCTGAGGAGAAAATCAGGGAAATAATTCCATTTACAATAGCAACAAAAAGACTCAAGTACCTAGGAATCAATTAACCAAAGAAGTACAGGACCTATATGCAGAAAACTACAAAACATTGCTAAAAGAAATCAATGAAGACCTAAACAAATTGGAAGGCTAAATATTGTGAAGATGTCAATCTTACCCAACCTGATTTATAGATTCAGTGCAATACCAGTCAAAATTCCCACAGCCTACTTTACAGAAATAGAAAAGGCAATTATCAAATTTATTTGGAAGGGAAAGTGCATCCAAATAGCCAAAAACATTCTAAAAGAGAAGAATTACATGGGAGAAGTTTCATTGCCTGATATTGAAACATATTATAAAACTACAGTGGTCAAAACAGCATGGTACTGGCATAAAGATAGACACATCAAACAGTGGAATAGAATAGAGAGTCCAGAAATAAACTTTTACCTCTATGGCCAACTAGTTTTTGACAAACCTACCAATCCTTGTTGATGGAAAGAAACAATCTCTTCAACAAATGGTGCTGGGAGAACTGGATATCCATAACCAGAAGAATGAAGGAGCAACCCTATCCCACTGCTTATAGAAGAATCAACTTAAAATGGATCAAAGAACCTAAATATAAAAGCCAGGACCATAAAACTACTAGAAGAAAATGTAGGGAAACATCTTCAAGACCTTGTGGTAAGTGATGGTTTCTTGGACCATACGCCCAAAGCGTGCAGAACAAAATAAAACATAGATAAATGGGACCTCCTCAAAATTAAACACTTTTGCACCTCACACAACTTTATCAAAAGGGTGAAAAGGCAGGCAACACAATGTGAGAAAATACTTGGAAATCACATGTCCAATAAAGGTTTAATATCATGATATATAAAGAGATGCTACAACTCAACAATAAAAAGACAAACGACCTGATTAAAAAATGGGCAAAAGACTTGAATAGACATTTGTCCAAAGAAGAAATACAAATGTCAAAAAAAAAAAAAAAAAAAAAAAACATGAAAAAATGTTCAACTTCACTAGTGATTAGGGAAATGCAAATCAAAATTACAATGAGATATCATTTCACACCTATTAGACTGGCCACTATTAGAAAAGTCAGAAAACTGTAAATGTTGGAGAGGATGTGGAGAGATAGGAATACTTATTCACTGTTGGTTCGAATGTAGGATGGTACAGCCATTGTGGAGGGTTGTTTGGCAGTTCCTAAAGAAGTTGAATATAGATTTGCCACATGACCCAGCAATACCACTACTGAATATATACCCATAAGAACTGAGAGCAGTGACACAAACAGACTTCTGCACACCAATGTTCATAGTGGCATTATTCACAATTGCCAACAGTTGGAAACAACCCAGGTTCCATTAACCAATGAATAGATAAAGAAACTGTGGTTTCTTTATTCACATGATGGAATATTATGCGGCTATAAAAGAAATGAAGTCTGAAGCATATAACAACATGGATGAACCTGGAGGACATTATGTTGAGTGAAGTAAGCCAGACAAAAAAGGACAAATACTGTATGAATGCACTACTGTGAATTAAGTATATTGCAGTTAGTAACTTGAATATGGTTCACCAGAAATAGAATGAGTTTAGAGAATAGAAAGCTGAGGGTGAACTTGCACAGAATTGGTAAAAAGAGTGTGTGTTAATCTTTGGAAGTGAATAGAAGAGGTGAAAGCCCAACATAATGTTTGTAACTAGCAGTACTGTTCCATGGGTATGAATGTGGTTTAAAGGGAAAATCTAAGGTCATGTATATTCCTAAAAGGAAATCTAAAAAATGTAACACGGAACTGTATAGCATAGTAAAACTGCACGTGAAATATGGATATGGATGAAATTGCATATATAAGACGATTTTTCTTTGAAGCTGAACAAATGTATGGTTTTGTTGTTTTTTTAGTTAGGCTAGTAGTATATTGAGAAATGGGAGTAAAGAATAGGATTAGGTACCTAAACTGTACATGGGGGCTCCTCTAGGCAGAGAGTGAAATGTATGTTAACACTACAAAATGTTAATATCAGATGAAAAAAAAAAATGCTAAGTAAAAGAAACCAGATACAAAGTACTACATTTTGTATGATTCCATTTATATGAAATGTAAATATAAATCAATTTATAAAGATGAAATTAGATTAGTGACTATGCAGGACTGGGGAACACATGCTAAGGAGTGTGGAGTTTTTCTTTATGGAGTAATGAAATTGTTCTAAAATTTTTGTGGTGATGAATGCACAACATTGTGATTATTCTAAAAGCCATTGATTATACACTTGTTTTTTTTTTTTTAAGATTTATTTATTTCTCTCCACCCCCCTCGTTGTTTTTGTGCTCGCTGTCTGCTGTCTGTGTCTATTAGCTGTGTGTTCTTCTGTGTCTGCTTGTCTTCTCTTTAGGCAGCATCGGGAACTGATCCTGGGACCTTCTGGAGTGGGATAGAGGCACTCAATCTCTTGTGCCACCTCAGCTCCCTGGTCTGCTGCATCTCTTATTGTCTCTCCTCTGTGTCTCTTTTTGTTACATCATTTTGCTGCGCCAGCTCTCCGCATGGGTCAGCACTCCTGCACGGGCCAGTACTTCTGCGTGGGCCAGCACTCCATTCCATGCGGGCCAGCACTCCCTGTGGGCCACCTTGCCACGTGAGTCAGTTTGCCTTCACCAGGAGGCCCCGGGAATCAAACCCTGGACCTCCTATATGGTAGACGGGAGCCCAATCGCTTGAGCCACATCCACTTCCCTGATTATACACTTAGGATGGATCGTATGTTATGTGAATATATCTCAATAAAACTGCTTAATAAATAAATAAATAATTGTGCAAGAATAGCCAGAAATAGCAGCTATATACAGCAGGGAAAACAGAGAGCGATCGATAGGTGAAGCATTGTCTTGCTTGTTTGTTTTTTATTATTATTATTGAAATAATGAAAATGCTCTAATAATGATTCAATGAAGAACGCACAACTATATGACTATACCAAATACCACTGATTGCACACTTTTGATGAATTGTATGTTTTCTTGCTTTATTAATATGTTTCAATAAAATTGATTTGTTTTAAAAAATAAAGAAAATTACAGTCAAATTTCTCTTATGAATATAGATGCAAAAATCCTCAGCAAAATACTTGCAAATAGAATCAAATAGCATATTAAAATGATTATATGTCATGACCAAGTGGGTTTTACCCCAAGTATGCAAGGGTGGTTCAACATAAGAAAATCAATTAATGTAATACACCACGATAACAAAACGAAGCGGTGAAAAACCACAAGATTCTCTAGATCGATGCAGAAAAGGCATTTGCAAAATCCAGCACCCCTTCTTTTTTTTTTTTCCTAAAAATTTCTTTGAATCTTGGCAAAATTACTTTGTTTAGGGTAACATGAAGAATAGCAAACTTCAAAGCAAAATGGAAGACATTTTCTGAGAAGGCAAATGTTCAGTTCTGAGCAACCTGATGAAGACAGCATTTCTAGTGAACTCAACAGGAAGTGATAAAATCGTCTTTACTGCCAGGCATTGCTGAACCAGTGCATGGTGAGATGTGTCTCTTTACTGGAGGCTTCCAAATTGTAGTTCATCTTTGGATCATTTTTGAGGCATGTACCAGGTACCATATCATGGAAATCCAAGTTCCCAGAAATAAAAATGGAGGGAGTCAGTCACAATCCTGAGTGTGGTGAAGAAGGAAGGTAATAGGGCATTCAAAACAAATTATTAATAAAGATAATGTCTATGCAGTTCATGGTAGAACCTGAAGATGAAAATTAAATTTTTTGACATGAAAGGGGTTTACCATTACCCAGGAACTAGTCTGGTTGCCTACCTGGAGAAATCCTATTCTTTAAAGGGTCTATACTTGGTAAGCAGAAAAAAAAAACCATGATAGAACAGAACACATCAATTCCTTTCTTTTGAGGAAAATGGTTCTTAAGGGAGAGCTTAAGAATAGTCTTTGTCCATGGCACTGCCTCATCAGCCATTCAGCACTGCCTAATCTGCCATCCAGAGCTTGAAGGTCCTGTCATATAAGCAGGTAGCCATGAGGTGCCCACTGGAAGAAATGTCCAGGCTAAGTTCTGATGGGCAAGAATGGTATAGACTCAAAGATCTCACACTTTGCATATGTTGTCACCACTGTCAGTTGCAATATGGTAGCATTAGCTACTGGGGAGAAATTTATTCCATAGATTTCCTTCAGGTGTCCTTCTAGGAACATGGTACAATGTCCTGTGCACAGGTCTCAAACTCAACCAAAGGCATACAGTCCCTCAATGCCAGCCGAAGAGCCAACTTGATGGAAGGCAATGTCATATATACCCATGCTGTGGCCCTCCTGATGCAGGATCTCCTCTTGAGCCTCCAAACTGTATAAGCACTAGAAGCAATCATAGCAGCTTGTGCCCAGGAAATGTCCTGATGGATGCCACATTACCTGGGCCACACATACTGGATAACCTTCAGTATCTGCCACTGGTTCGTCACTGTCAAGCCTCCAAACCTTCACAGACCAGTCAGCAGTTCAAGAGGCCAGAATGACATCTTTTTGGTCCAAGGAGACTGTGGATTTTGGATGGAACACAATTGCTCCTACATTTGTGTTATTGACACATACAGTGTGAAGAAAGTTGCAATCGGGTACAGACCAGAGCTTGCAAAGCCCATTCTTATCAAATACTAAGGAAGGCATCTCAGCCAGGGTTGGTCAACAAGCTGTGGCCAGCATTTTGGAATTGGAACTAATGTGACAGTAGGAGATAAGCTGCTCATCCCCCATATGACTGCAGAAATTATTCAAAGACCGGACAGATTTGTGCAGCTCTTGCATCTGGGAAGTCCTAGTTGTCTCAGGAATTTCTTTGTGGAGACAAGCTTCTTCCAAGCATTTCATTGCCCTGGGCAATGAATAATTGGCAATCCATAGTCTAGCAACCTTCAGGCTATTTTGTCCTTCATGGTACTAGGTTTTCTGATACTCTCCTTTGGACTTCTTAGATTTTTCGTCCTCTTTTTTGGTCTTTTTTAAGGCATCAGTACTGACCACTGAACGGATATTTCTTAACCTTTCTTTTCTTTCATCAAGGCCCTCTGCAGAAAAATGTGATGGGTTCTTCCAAGGCTCTAAGACAAGACTTCACTTCTGAGTCATCTGTGGAAACATTGATTTGCTGGCTTGCTCCCTTCTCTCAATCTCAACCAATACTTCTTCTCAACCAATGTCTCTTTCTGATGTCCTCTTCAATTTCAAACACTTCTCCAGAGGTTATGTTAATATTTCCTGTTTCAATTCCTGCTTTAAGTCCTTCTTTTCCCAAAATTCAAGACTCCCCTTTGGCCAGACATTCTCTCTCCTTTTCTTCCAAACTCCATAATATATGTGAGGTTTCTTTACAACAGGGGCTACTAAGTCATCAAGTGCCTTGGAGATTTTGGTTACTGTGGAGGAGGCTCATGAGGAAGCCATCCAGCATTCTTTCTTGATTAAAAACACTTTGAAAAATAGGAGTGGAATGAAATTTCCTCAGCATGATACCTCAGGGCATATGTGAGAAACCCACAGCTAACATCATACTCAAAGATGGAAAGCTTTCCCTCTAAGATCTGGAACAACACAAGGATGCCCACTGTCACCACTGCTTTCAATATTATGCTGGAAGTTTTAGCCAGAGCAGTTAGGTAAGAAAAATAAATAAAAGGCATCCAAATTGGAATGAAAGAATCAAAACTTTCCCTATTTGGAAATGACATGATCCTTTATACAGAAAATCCTGAAACATGCTCAACAAATCTACTAAAGCTAATAAACAAGTTCAGCAAAGTGGCAGGCTACAAGAGCAACATGAAAAAAATCACTATGTGTTTCTACACACTAGTAATGAGAAATCTTGGAAGGAAATCAAGAAAAAGTTACATTTACCTAAGGTTTCCTCTACAGATGCAAAAAAAAGAAGGTCCTCATGCTTTCTGTCTGTCTGGTTGTGGCAGCCAAGATTGAATGAGGGAATACAGGAAATTCTAAAAACATGGGGAAGGGGAAATAATCTTTGCAACTCAGAAATAAACTTGTAAACAGCAAAAAAAGTTACATTTATAATAACAACTAAAAGAATCAAATACCTAAGAATAATTTAACCAAGAATTTAAAGGACTTGTACTCAGAAAACTACAAAATATTGCTAAAAGAAGACCTAAATAAATGAAGAATATTCCTTATTCATGGATTGGGAGATTAAATACATTAAGATGTAAATTATACCCAAGTTTATTCATAGATTCAATACAATCCCAATCTAAATTCCAACAACCTACTTTGCAGAAATAGAAAAGCCAATTATCAAATTTATTTGGAATGGTAAGTTGCCCCAAATAGCCAAAAACATCTTGAAAAAGAACAAAGTTGGAGGACTCAAACTTCCGACTTTAAAGCATATTACAAAGCTACAGTGGACAAAACAATACGGCACTGGCATAAGGACAGATATATTGACCAATAGAATCAAGTTGACAGTACAGAAATAGACTCTCACATCTATGGTCAACTGATATTTGACATGGCTGCCAAGTCCACTCAACTAGGAAAGAATAGTCTCTTCCACAAGTGGTGCTAGGATAGCCATATTCGAAAGAATGAAAGAGAACCCCTATCTCACACCATATATAAAAATTAACTCAAAATGAATCAAAGTCCTAAAATATAAGAATATGAGAATCAGGACTCTAAAAATGCCTAGAAGAAAATGTAGGGAAGCATCTTCAAGATCTTTTGGTAGGCAGTGGTTTCTAAGACTTTACATCCAAAGCACAGGAACAAAAGAAAAAAAAATAGAGAAATAGGGTCTCCTCAAAATTAAAAGAACTTTTGTGCATCAAAGGACTTTGTCAAGAAAGTGAAAAGACAACCTACTAAATAGGAGAAAATATTTGGAAGCCACATATCCAATGAGGGTGTAATATCCAGAATATATAAAGAAATCCTACAATTCAACAATAAAAAGACAAACAACCCAATTAAAAATGGATAAAGACTTGAATAGACGTTTCTCCAAAGAGGAAATACAAATGGCTAAAAAGCACATGGAAAGATGCTCAACATCTATAGCTATTGGGGAAATGAAAATCAAAACCACAATGAACCACACCTACTAGAATTGCCACTATTTAAAAAAAGCAGAAAAATACAAGTTTTGGAGAAGTTGTGGAGAAATAGGAACACTCATTCATTGCTGGTGAGAATGTAAAATGGTGCAGCTGCTGTAAAAGACAGTTTGGCAGTTCCTCAGGAAGCTAAGTGTAGAATTACCATATGATCTTGCAATCCCACTACTAGGTATATACCCAGAAGAACTGAAAGCAGGGACTCAAATAGCTATTTGCATACCTATGTTCATAGCAGCATTATTCACAATTGCCAAAAGATGGAAGTGACCCAAGTGTTCATCAATAAATGAATGGATAAACAAAATGTGGTTTATACATATGATGTAATATTATTCAGCCATAAGAAGGAATGAAGTCCTGATGCCTGTGACTTGAGGACATTATATTGCATGAAATAAGCCAGACACAAAAGGACAAATATTGTATGATCTCAGTTATGAACTAATTACAATAAGCAAACTCATAGAGTTAGAATACACAATATAAGTTATCAGGAGGTAGTTGGGGTTAGAGAATGGGGAGTTTATGCTGAACTTGTACAGAATTTCTATTTAGGTTGATGGTAAAGGTTTGGAAATGGATGGGAGTGATGGCAGCACATTGTTGTGAGTGTGATCAATAGCACTGAGGTGAATGTGGTTAGAAGGGGAAACTTTAAGATGTATATGTTACTAGAATAAAAATTAAAAGATAAAACAGAGGACTGTACAACACAGCGAACCCTATTATAGATGATGTACTATGGTTAATAGTATAAGAGAGTTTTCATGAATTATAACAAATGTACAATACTAGTACAAGGTGTTAATAATAAGACGGTATATGGGAATAATACACCTAATGTAAATTATGTATTATAAATAATAGTATGATTTTAATAATCTTTCATCAATTGTAACAAAGGTAACTACTGTTAAAAATAGTACAATTATTTTTAAAATGCTATAATCAATTGTAACAAATATTCCACTCCAAAGCAAGGTGTTGGGGGTGGTGTGGTATATGGGAATCCTGTATTTTATGCAGGATTGTTTGTAAACTCACAGATTCTCTAATAAAAAGTAAGTGAAAGAATACATTTAGGATTATTTTTCCAGTAATGATGGTGTTTTTCACTGATCTATCAATACCAAGATATTCCATTTAATGACCAAAAAAGTTCACAGATATGCTTATATAAGTCCATTTGGGTTGAGCGGAATATTGTGTATCAAACCTGAACTCATAGCCTCATTAGCACCATGTTCTAACCAATTCAATGCTCTCTCTGTAAGTGAGTGGATGGGAGTAAGGCAGTATGTGTTTCATAGTTCCAGTTATTTGTCTCTTCAACTGAAAGCTCTTGCTGTATGCCACAGATGACATTGCAAATGCTTTTTGGGGCCAGAAACTTTATAGAAACGAGAGAAGTAGTCTGGATGGGAACTGTCAAACCAGAGAACAAGTGCTCTATCTGCAGAGAATATAGGGTCAGTGTTAACAGATGTTCCAATTTGTCAAGAGAAAATCCAAATTCTAAGTGGAATCTATCAATTTTTATATATTTGCAACTAATTTTAAAAATGTAAAGCCATGTGTGATTCAATAAACAATGTAAAATATAGTCCACAGTCACTAATTTGTAAGATGAAAATGCAGTTACCAGAAACTCCACAGCCCTCTCATTTCTTTAATAATTCAGATATGACTTCTTGAATATTTGGGGTTGGGAAAGAAATTTTTTCTTGAGGACTTTGGGTTTAGTTTTTATTTGGGCTCATATAACAGAAAAATGTGTCATATATCGTAGTAGATCTGCACTGTAGCTCTGGTGTTCAAGACTTTGAGTCAAAGTGTAAGAGAAACTCTGTCCTTCAAACTACATACTCCTGCTATTACTCCAGAATTTGAAAACTCTTCTAGGAACTGCAGATGTACTATGGTGCTATATTACATGCTAGATAAGCATTGCCTGGCAGCTTCCCATGCATTGCTTTTACCTTGAAAGATTCTGGTTATTCTTCCACAGCACTTTGACTGTGATAACAACAAATATAACAACATTGCTGATGAGGATGATGGTCACAGGTATGAAGAATGACCACAACAATGGACTTGTTATAAAATCATTGCTTTCTGGAATTGCCAACCAGCAGCTGTGGAGAAAAAAACAAATCATTTCAGTTGACCAAGAAAAGTATATAAATTGGCTCCCTGTAACATTCACATTTATTGGTAGTCACTCAGCTGAAAGACCTGCTTAAATTCAGTATACCTTTTCATCCCATACATTTGATATGACTTTCAAAAATTCAACTAGGAAAGTAAAACGCATTGGTTCTACCGTATTTCTCTATGACACAGTATGGGGTAATGGGAAAAACATGGCCTTTTGAGTCAGGCACTTCTGAGTTTAAATCATGACCCCCAGTCACCTGTAGGATTCTAATTTTAGGCAAATTGTTTTTATTTTATTTTTGAACATATAGCACATCCATATGGTTCAAAATGTAAAAGGTACAAAGGGCTTAGAGGGAAAAGATTCCCTCCCACATCTGTTCTCAGCCACTCAGTTTCTATCCCTAGAATCAATTAATGTTTCTTATGTATTTTCCCAGATTTAGGATTTGCATATACCCGCAAATACATAATTTTTCCTGATTTTTAAACAAGTGATAACACGATGCAAGCTTCTATACCTAACATAACATATCTTGGAGATAAATCCATATCAGAATATAAAGAGTGTTATTATTTTTGTTGCTGCATATTATTCCACTGTTTTTATTTACCTTAACTTATTTAAAGTCTTTTGCTGATGAGAATTTTAAAAACTTTAATGTATAAAAATGTTTGACAAAGTTATTTAACCTTATTGTACTTGTTTTGTTTTGTCAATGGTAGTGCTTTTTTTCATCTGTGAGGTGATAATCGCAGTAACTACCTTCTGGCATTATTGTAAGAATAAAACCACTCATTTAATAATTATCTATGAAGTATGTTCTACGTGCCAGACTCTATTCAAGAAACCAAGATATTAGCAGTGCACAAAATAGACAAAAGTCCCTTCATTAGTAGGTTATTATTCTAGTTTACAAATAAATAAATAAAATATGTAATATGTCAGAAGGTGACAAGTGCTATGGAGAAAAATAAAACAAGTAATGAGCATAGGAATTACACTATATGTGTGGTGGGGGATGTGTAGTAGGTTGAATTATGCACCCCAGAGAAAAAAACATGTTCTTAATCTTAATCCATTCCTGTGGGTATGAACCCATTATAAATATGATCTTATATAGATGTTATTTTTTAGTTAAGGTGTGGCCCAAATGAATGAGTTTAGGCTTTGATCCTATTATTGAAGGAGTAATTTTCTCTATTTCATGAAATAAAAGCCAAATGGAGGAGTACAAGCTGGAGGTCAAGGGAACCCAGAAGAGAAAGGAGAATACATTGCTATGTGTTGGGAAAACCAAGAAACCCCAAGCATTGTCAACCAGCTAGAACACTACCGGGAAGAAACAAGCCTTCCAGTGTCTGAAACCATGAGACAATAAATCCCTGTTGTTTAAGACAATCCATTTGTCATAGCAGCCAGGAAACTTAGACAGGGTGTTTCATTTTAAATAGAGTGGTCAAGGAAAGTCTCATGGAAAAAAGTGATATTTGAGCTATGACCTGAAGTTGATGAGAGGGAAGGATGCTCGAGGCAGAGGGAACACAATTGCAAAGGCCCTGAAGTGAGAGATTAAGGAACATCAAAGGGGCTAATGTGGTTGGAACACAGTGTGTGGATGGATTTATTGGAAAGTGGGAAGATGCAAGTTATGTAGGGGATTGTAGGTGACTGCTTGTACTCTTGGAAAAATAGAGAAATGTGACATGATCTTCCTTGAGTTTTAAAATGATTATTCTAGGTGTAGTGATGAGGGGAGGGCGAGTGCCAAAGTAGGAAACTGGATAGGACTGACTGTTATAATAATGCAGGTGTCTTGAACCAGGAGAGGAGATGTTAAGAAATAGTCTGATTCCAGATATACTTAAAGGTAAAGCAAAGTGATTTATTGACATAGAATACACGATGTGTTAGATGTTTGTGGTAGTGTGATACTGTACGTACCCTAGAAAAGATCATGTCCTTAGAGCTAATCCATTCCTTGGGTGTGAACCTATTGTAGGTGGGAACTTCTAATTAAATTACTTCAGTTAAGGGCCTTTGATTAAATTACTTCAGTAAGGCATAATCCAGGGTGGATCTTAATCTTCTTACTGGAATTTGTTAAAAAAGGGATGAAGACAGAAAAAAGACAAAGAAACAGAGAAGAGCACACAGAAGCTGAGAGAGAAAGCCACAGATGGAGCAGCCAAAAGCTGAAAGCAATGGAACCTGGAGAAGGCAGAGACTGGCAGACACCACCATGTGCAGAAGAGTCCAGGATCACCCACAGCCATCTTTGGGGAGATAGCTTCATCTGATGCCTTGATTTGAACATTTTTCTCAGCTTCAGAACTGTAAACATATAAGTTGATAAATCCCCATTGTAAAAGCTATTCATTTCTGGTATATTGCCTTGGCAGCCTTCAGATAACTAAAACAATGTCAAATGTAGGATAATTAAGGGTGACTCGAAAGTCTTTGGACTGAACACCTGGAAGGATGGAATCACCATTAATTGACATGAAAAAATGAGGAGAGGAGCAGGATGGGAGGTAAGGCAGGAGTTTGGCTGTAGACATGTTAAGATTAAGATGTCTACTAGGCAGCTAAGTAGAGGTGGGAAGTTGGGTATTAATAAAATAACATTAGAAGCACTGACATATATTTAACATTCAGTTAATGTCTGATTTCTTTCCCTTATTATGTATTATTATACATGCTAAATTATTTCTAAATTGTTTTGCATTGGAATGTTTATATAATAAAAATTATTAGAAATCATATTCCTAATCTGAATGATCTAGGAGGAAACTGGGCTCATGTTCAAGTCTATTGCAAGAATTAGCAAGTGCCTTGAGCTCATTAAGAGATAGAATAGGTGAAATCAAGCAGTTTTTCTTGAGGACTTCTAGTCTACCTTTATTCTGTCACATACCCCCCACCTCCCATTCCCAGACACAGAAGAAATAAGAGGGCCCTCAGCTAAGAATTTAATAGAATCCTGCTGAGAATACTTTCAAAACTCTAGGAGCCTCTTTTTATGACTAAGCAAGTGACCACGAAAAATTATAAATAAAAGAGATGGCTCCATTTCATGAGGATCAAATTTTTATAAAGAAGGAATGATCAGAGAAAGAATGTGAACAATCTTTGCTTATGGCATACCAACTCTTTTGGATAAAGGCTGACTTGCAAGTTATGGAGCAATTAGAAAAATATTTATCTTTGTCTGTGTATAGGTCTTGGATTTTTTAAACTTTAGACAATATAATTTCTCAGAATTACCATTTGTACCACAGATATTTATGTGTGTGTATGTGTGTGTGAGTGCACAAAGGGCACAACTAAAAGATTCCACAGTTACTTCACATCAACGGATAGACCCAAAAAGGAAACAGGCTTCGATACCCATGCTCATCAGGAAATGTACTATAGGAAGGGACCCTCATCCCTAATTTCTGGGATAGAGTGATAAAGGTCGCAAGAGGTAGTCATTCTGGATTTGCTTGCACAACACCTCCTCCTCTTGCTATTCTGAATTGAATAGTTTGGTTTTAGGAACTAGACTGCTGAGAAGAGGGGTGGATCCTAGGGTGAGAACAAATCTTGTAGGTATTGGATAGGATTTCTGGAAATGAGATTGGAGAGTCACATGGTGGAAGTTGAGCTAACAAACAATTTGGGACCTAGGTTTGGAGAACAACATAGGTAGATGTTGAGGATTGAATCATCCCCCACAAAAGGCATATTCAGGTCCCAACCCCTGGCCCTGTGGGTGCAAACCCATTTGTAAATAGAACATTTGAAGATCTTATTAGTTAAGGTAGGTCAAATTGAAATGGGTGGATTTTAATTCAATATGGCTGAAGTCCAGAATCAAAGGAAATTGGACCCAGAAAGAGAAGCCAATGGAAGCAGCCAGAAGCTGGGAGTCAATGAAACTCTGGAGAGACAGGAAAAGATGTGCCATATGCATTGCCATATGACAGAAAAGCCAAGGAACCCTAACAACTGCCAGACAAACAGAAGATACCAACACCTGGAGGCAACAAACCTTCTAGTCTCTGAAACTGCAAGCCAATAAATTCCTGTTGTTAAGCCAACTTATTATATGGTAGAAGCTGGGAAACTAAAACAGTGGACCTCAGATGATATGTTCATTCCTTAGTGATTTTGTCATGGAACAAGAGAAAAGACAGACTGAGTATATAATACATACACTTGAAAAATTTTCCCCTCATAAATTATAATTTCCCATGGTTACCTCAACTTTTCAGGAAATTCTGAAACAGTCTATATGGTGATACAGATAACCAGGGGGTAGAACATTAAAGAGGAGTTTGGCCTGTCTTGTATTCATCCCTAAACTGGCCCATACAGAATTAGTAGTATCTAAGGGTCTGGGATTTCAGGCATAACCAGTAGATCTGGGAGCAGTGGGGGACAGCATGGGATATTGAGGAGCAACTGCTGGGAGGATAACTCAGGAAAATAATAATAACCCTTTCTTAATATATCCTGGAAAGATGTGCCCCTTAATGCATGTGTGTAGGGTGGAAGGTGGGGGGATGGAGGGCGAAGGTGTGGGGACATAAGGTGGAAGATGAGAGACAGGGAGTGAAAGGTGGGGAGACAAGGGGTGGAAGGTGGGGATACAGGGACCCAAGATAATGCTGATGCTCATGTTACACATCCTTTCCTCTCTTCCCAACTTCTCTTACTATCAGTTGTCTCTTGTCTTCTTCAGCATCCAACACTGTACTCAGGAAAGGATCTGTTCTCAATTATTTATAGCTCAGCGTGAATAAATGTAAGTCATTAGGCTTCTTCCTTCTGAAGGATTTTATTATAGGAGTGGGTATAGCCCTGTGCTTGAATTAGGGTAAGATATTAATAAAGCAATTTTAAGAGACTTACCTCTCCCACAGGATATTTAAATCTTACTTTAACGGCAGAATTAAAAATTTAGAACCTCATTGAAAGATATTAACCATAATTTAACAGAGAGAAAATTAGTACCTGGGAGCCCCCTACTCTAGAGTTGGGCATAGTCCGCCCCGAGAAACAGATAAGAACCCTGCTAACACCACAGCCTTTCTTTGAGAATGCTGGCATATTCCCAAGAGTTTTGGGATGGTTTGGGACTTAAGGTGGAAATGGGGCATAAAAATGGTGGAGATATCTAAAACGAGAAGGGGGTGGGAGTTAGATTGTGGTTGCCATTTGGTAGCAGAAAATACATGAACGAAAAGAGCCACTGTTCAGCTCAAGCTTTCTTCTCTCCCTCCTCACATAAAAAAGAAAGAGCACACAACCAGCTACTTTCATTATTAACAGTTAATTTTTCACAGTGGAGTTGCAGGAACAATTTGTTATATGTGATAAGTTATCATGAAATATTTGTTATAATATAATCATATCAATATAAAATTGGTTCATTCAAGCAAGTTGTATGGATAGTCCTCTTCTAGATATAAAAGGTTTTCATGCAGATTTGACCCTTCACAGTAATTCCAGAGTAGGTATTAGTATTGCTATTCCAGTTTTGCAGATGAAAAAACTAAACAAGAGGTTATTAAAGATCATCTCTACTGTGTTATATGATTTCAGACTTAGTATAAGAAAATGTATGTACTATAAGAATGATCACATTTATAAATTTAGAAGGTAATTATTTGCTTTATTAAAGGATTTATCATAGGAAAAATCCATGTTAGCACATTTACAATACAATGTGTTCCCTGAGAACTAGAAATTCCACTAAATATGACAATTAGAAAATAAGATGCATATGTACAGTGGCACTTGGATTCAACATTATAATAGTCATACTCTTATGCCAAAGCAACGGACATTTTAAAAAACATCAACTCACATCTCCTCTTGTCGGTAGACTAACTCCCATTGTGCATTGCTTCCATTCTGAGAAGAAATAATTCCCAGTGTTAGACCTACCACTATAGCTGGGACACCTGTGTGATAAAGAGAGACAAGGAGTTAATAATTTACCCAAGACTGGGGATTAATTATAAACGACCATTAATGAATTATATATATGAGCCTTTTCAGGATGCATTGTACTTTCCATCATGGACAAATAGTAAATGATCCTACAGATGTAGGTCAACAGTGGACATAATTTTCCTGTAAGTGTTTTCCTTTCACTTTGAGAACTAGTTCTATGCACCAATCCTATACGATTTATTATTTCTTTGTAACTCTTACTACAATTTTCATTCTTAAATGGCCTAGTTTCTTTTTTACTTGAATACATTTAAATTTAGATATCACTAGAACATTTTCCTTTGCTGGCACTCAATAAATTTTTCAAATTATTTTTCTTATAGATCCACTCTGGTTGTCTTTCTTGAAATATTTAAAGTGGCTAAGAACTTAGTGGTATTATGGTCAAAATCTCAAATGAAATTATTAAAAAGAGACATTAAAGGAAATTAATATCTTTAATTGAGCTTATAAGGTATGCAGAGTAGCTAGGTTGATCTTTCACTGGAGTACATGCTCCTAGACAGCAGGCACTCCTAGTGATTATTATATTTTTCATCTCTGCTTCCTCAATGCCTTATACTATTAGGCTTTCAACAAGTGTTTATTTAAATGAAATGATTTCAACAAAATTAAATTTCTGAGTAAATGGAAAGACACTTACCCCATCCAATTAAAGATATGAAGAGAATAAAATGTTGAGGAAGGGGCTTCATGGTCCTAATTAGAAGAAAATAGAGCTGTGCAGCACTGATTCCAGTCCATGTAAATGTCACTAACAGAAAATAGTGCAATAAGGCAGCCACCACAGTGCACATGTGGTTTGGGGTATTAACGGTATCTGTGGTGGGGATTTCGTTATTGACATTGGTATTGCCATCACTTGTCTTTAAGTCCTTATTGGAGTTTTCAATCCCAAACACAAAGAGGAGGTTGAAAATCAACATTGATGCACACAGACTGACCAACACCCAGGTTACTGAAGTTTTTCTGACTCTCCTGTTAATAAAAAAAAAAAGAAAATATAGTAAAATGAACAACAACAACAACAAAATAACTCCAGGAAAATTGTGAGGGCACAAATGAATAGTTATTATCCAGTGTAAACCCAGTTCATGGCCTGGTGGGCCAGTTGATAAATTTACCTTCCCAAATTACACCAGAAAAGCATTCTTTCCTTCATCTCCTGTCTACAAAGAAGTGAGTTAGGGGAAGTAGATTGATGCATTCTTTCTTGAAACTGTGCTCTGAAATGTCTCATGATTGCTAATCTCCAAAGATGGTTCCCAATGAAACCTACTTTCTGATATTTATGCCCTGTGTAGTTCCCTCCTAGGGCTAACCTGTGAAAATAGAATGCCGCAGACATATCAGCTCTGAGCTTAAGAATTAAGAAGGTCTATCATCCCTGGCTAAATAGCCATTAGACACAGTAGACACAGTAACTTTTAGGGGCACACAAAAATGTTTTAATTACTTTTAAAATCAGAAGAAAAATTGAAGCGGAAAAATTTTAAAATATCATTTTAATATATTCATCTTATACTGACACAGCCATAAAATCTTAAAAATAAATATATATATATATTTTTTTTTTACAAAGGAAGAGTCCCATGAAGACAAAAGTACTTGGGGCCCATGAAGTCATAATGCAGCCCTGGTGGCAGCTTCCCCTTTGGTGCACTTGAGAGCTCTGAGCCTTCATGTAAGAAGTCAAAGCTACCCTGCTAAGGAAACCACATGAAGAGGGAAAAAGACCGAACTGTCCCAGCATCCTTCAAGAGACTCCAGAGGACTCCTGCTCCAGTCACCCGCCAACTGCCGTCTCATGGGAGACTAGCACAAGACCCCTCCATCTGGTCTAATCAAGCCACAGAATCATTAGAGATTATAAATTGTTTTAACTCAGAAAGTTTTAGGATACTTTGTCATGCAGCAGTAAATAAAATGCTAACCTATAGAAGAACCTCTTAAAAGGATTTTTTTTTTTTTAATTTCAAAATAAGAAACTACTGCACATTAGTGGATAAACCCATATTCAACGGTATAGAAAACATCTCTGGAGTTTGTAAAAGCAATTCATTAAAAAAAATCACCAATCAAGTTTAAAACAATACGTTCAAATATAATTTTTAACTGATTTTACATAACAATTTAAAACAAAATGGTAAAATTAACTTTTAAAAGGGTGACTTCCATAAACATTTAAAATTAAGTAAAACAATTTTAAATTTGTTTCACAGCCTACTGCCACTAATGCTATTCTTCACAATTTGAGTAAACAATGATTATCCCTGTGAATGGTGTATATACAACCGATCTTTACATGTACCTTTCTGCAAGACTTCTCAGAATCCTTTTTCCGTGGAATATCTCCCAAGGACTAGTGTTCCAGGGACAGTAGTTTGGCAAATATTTGCTTATAATCAAATAGTCAAGAGGTTCTGAACGGTCCTTTAAATGTAAAACATACCTGAAGACTGTTTCTTCATTTATCGATGCAATTTCTGGTATAGCACTGTGTTCTTTAAAACTGCTTTTTAAATCTTCCTCATATTTGTTTTGCTCAAAAAAACAGAGCCTTCTCTCTGATTTCAGTCTCCAGGCTGACATTGTTTATAAATAGACTTCACAAGGCAGTGTGAGTGCATGCGCATGTGTGTTATATGTGTGTGTGAATACATGTGTGTATCTACATGTGTGTACATTTTGTGCATCTTCAGATTGGGAGAGAAAGATAGGTGGCCCTCAGTAAAGTTGATCTCAAAAGTGACAAATTACAGAACCCTATATACTGTGGTATATATCCTATACTAATGAAAATTATAAAAATCTCAAGTTACTACTATCTAAAGTCTCCTGGATTTTTCAGATTGCAAGGTCTCTTGGAATAACTATTTCCCTATGTTTATTAATGTACTTAAAGTTCTAATATCTTCAAGTACCTCTCTATTCTCAATATTCCAGAATGACAAATAAGTCTGCTTGCCCATTCCATTTCCTTTATGATTTTATAATGTTCCATCAAGAACATTATAAATGTCTTTGGATTTCCACCTTGAATAAAGAGCTATATTCACACAAGACTCTCTCCATCCTCTTTATATTTCAGTTGAGGTATTATGAATGACTCAAAATTTCATTCAGTCTTTTGAAAGGTTTAAGAAGATTCTTTTTCTATACTTATATGATATTTCTAATTTTTCTCCAATATCGAACATAAATTATAAACAACAGAAAGAAGCTAGGGCATTTTCAAATAGCTTGACCCTTCTGTACATTATTACATTTTGTGTATTATTATTAAATGGGAATTTAACTGTGAACAAAGTAAAAAATTTATTGCAGGCTATAAAAGTCAATGAAATTTTGTTTTCATTTCCTTTTACATTTTAATGGCATATATGGCTGCAGAACTATCCCAAGAAATGTGTTGATAGAAGATGCAAAAAAATCTGGATACTATTGGAAGGAGTGAGATTCTAGGCAAAGAGATTAGTTATGTAGAAACTGTAACTCATCTACATGGGATGGAATAGTTATCTGTCACCTATAGTGGAAATGCATATGAAGGAACAAATATAAGAGACATTTACAGATAGAAATGACAGATTTGAAACTTTCCTTCAAGGTATATGCCAAAATTTGTAATTTATGTTTGTGTGGGTGTATGTGTATATTTATATAATGTCTGTCTCCCTCCATAAGAAGTAAATTCCATGAGAGACAGGAGCTTGTCTGCCTTGTTCATAGTTTTGTATTCAGTGCCTTACATGGTGCTTGACACATAACAAGCACTCAATATAAAAATTTTTAATGAATGGCAAATGTGGCAGTTGGAGATTATTTATGAATTGTAAACTGGTCTGTTCCTCTGGGTGTGATCCCCTTTGATTGTATTAGATTCAGCTTTGATTAAATTATGTTAAGATAAGGGCTTTGATCTGACCACTTCAGGAGGGAGTAACTCAGGGTTGAAGCCCTGCCCTCTTGGTGGGCTATGTAAACAGACATTCACTCAAGAAGACACATACAATAAGGACACAGGAAGAGAGAGAGCCCTATAGGCATGTATAGCAGTTTGATCTTATTTATGAATTCCAAAAATAGATATTGGATTATGTTTGTAAACTGGTTTGTTCCTCTGGGCATATTAGATTATATTGAATTCAGAAGTCTCACTTTTACTTGATTAAATACTGAATGAGGCTTTAATTGGACCAAGTCAGTAGACAAGGGAGTTTAGAGTTTTGATCCTGGAGGCTGGGAAGTAAACACATAGAGAAGCAGATATGTGAGGAAGGAGAGAAGGCTCAAGTGGACACAGCAGAGGCCCTGGGAAGAGAGATGAGCCATTTGCCTGGTAGTCTACAGCTAGCCTTGTGGAGAGAGCAGAGGAGCTGAGCCTGGAAAGAAACAAGCCCTGGGAAGAGAGGAACCCAGGAAGCCTGAACCCTTGCAGATGTTGGCAGCCATCCTGCTTCAACACGTGGCAACAGACTTTGGTGAGGGAAGTAACTTTTACTTTATGGCCTGGTAACTGTGGACTTCTACCCCAAATAAATACCTTTTATAAAAGCCAACAGATTTCTGGTATTTTGCATCAGCACCCCTTTGGCTGACTAATACAACATGGCAGAGCAGATAACTTTGACCCTGAAGCCCTGGGGAGAGATGAAGGAAATGAGCCCTATGCCAGCCTGTAGCTCAGAGAGAGGAAGGCTGAACCCTTGCAGAGATTGGCAACCATCTTCCTTCAAAACATGGCAGCTGACCTTGGTGAGAAACCAACCTTGAGTTGGACTTTTTAGGGTTTTGTAACTGTAAGATTTTACCCCAAATAAATACGTTTTATAAATGCCAACAGATTTCTGTTACTTTGCATCAGCACCCCTTTGGCTGACTAATACAGCAAGAGACTCATTTAGTGTGAAAGGTAAATAATAGGAATCAAAATCAATTCTGGCTCTTTGGGAAAATAGCCGATTCCAGGTAAGGGGCAGAGAAAATGAAAGATGAACCTGGATTACCTTACTATACCTGAAAATAAGGGAGTAATTGAAGATGGACAGGGACATGACAAAACAACATGATGGGGCTCCTTCTGGCTAAATTTGGGAAGGCTCTTTTTTATGATAGAATGCAGCTAGTAAATAAAGTAAGAATAATAGAACGATAAAATCAATATTTTCAAACACCAATGTAATAATATATTCTGGTAAGGATCATTGGTAGATACCAAGATAATTGAATGAAAGGTTGTTAGGAAACAGAATATTCACTGTCTCAAAGTATCACTCCATGGATTGCAAAGGGGGAAAAAAATGAACCTTTACAATGCAGAAACCAGGCAGACATGACTTAAAACAAATGATCAAACTTAACACTACCAATAAGGGGACAAACTAACATCACGTACTCCTGGCATTGCACTAAAAAAGGACATAATATTAGTAATTCAGTAATCCCACCAAAATTTAACCTGTATCTAATCATGAGGAATATTTCAAACAAATTAGAAATTATAGAATATTCCACCTTCTACAAAATAACTGACCTGGACACTTCAAAAATGTCTATGTCATGAAAGATCAAAACAACAAAAAAGACAGAGGAACTATTCTTGGCTAAAGGAGACTAAAGAAACATGACAACATATGAATTGAGGTAAAAAACAGCTGTACAGGATATTGTGGGACAATTTAAGAAAGTTGAACACAGATTATATATTAACATATTATTATATTAATGTTAAATTTCTTGAGTCAAAATTTCCTAAGCAGGGTAATGGTATTATGCTACATAGGAGAATGTCCTTGTTCTTCGGAGATACAGGCTTAAGAGATGACAGTTATGCTGTCTGCAATTTACTTTCAAAATTTCACGAAAAAAACAGAAAGAGAAATAAAGCAGATTAACAAAATGAAACAATTTGTGAATCTAGATGAAGGGGGTGAAGGGTATATGGGTGCTCAGTGTTTTTTCATTCAACTTTTTGGTAGGTGTTTAATTTTTCAAACTAAAACTTTGGGAAAATAAAAATAACAATAAAACAAATATAAAATTCTAACTCTCGGGAAGCGGCTGTGGCTCAATCAGTGGGGCTCCCGTTTACCATATGGGAGGCCCCGGGTTCGGTTCCCGGGGCCTCCTGGTGAGGGCAGGCCCGCACGCACGGCGTGGTTGGCTGACCCGGCGAGCGCGGGCAGCAAGCAGGGGATAAATGAATAAAAAAAATAAAATCTTTAAAAAAAAAAAAAATTCTAGCTCTATACATCTGAGACAGATGTATAGAGGGAGAATTAGTAGGGAGAACTGATTTTGAAGGAAAGATGAGCTCATTTTGAGATATCTGGGAGTCTGAGGGGCAAAACAGGTAGAAATGCATAGTAAAACCATTTATTCCGCAGACATTCCTTTAATCCAGGTCAGGGACTGGGCTCAGCTCAGAGGATACAGAGACAAAAACAAACAAAACAAAGAGCAACAACAAAATTGGAGGTCACTGGGCTCATGAATTTTCATGCTGAGGGGGAAAACAGACAATAAACCAGTAAAGGTATAAATGAACAAGCTTGTAAGAGATTACACATTATTTAAAATGTAGCAGGTGACAAAAATTAATTAGTGAGACACAAAATTGGACCGTGAGTGAGGTGGTCAAGGTAGAGAGAGACCCATGTTTATAGGTAATTACTTAAAATTAGATTTTTTTAAAAAAAAGAAACCAATGGAATTGAAAATCTTTTAAAAGTTTCACCATTTGAAAACTTTTTCTTTGTTTTAATTTTCCTGTGGTAAAAAATAAATATAACATAAAGTATATCATTTTAACCATTTTTAAATGTACATTCAATGGCATAAATTACATTCATAATATTGTGCAACCATCACCAATATCTATTTCCAAAACTTTTTCATCACCCCGAACAGAAACCCTACCCATTAAGCAATAAACTGTCCATTCCCTCCTCCCCCCAGCTCCTGGTAAACTCTAATCAACTTTCTGCCTCTATAATGTTGCTTATTCCAGATATTTCATGAAAGTAGATCATACAATCAGTGTCCTTTTGTGTCAAATAGCATAACAAATGTTTTCATGTTTCATCAATGTTGTAGCATGTATTAGAATTTCATTACTCTTTTTGTCATTGTATGTATATAAGACATTTTATTTACCCATTCATATATTGAGGGATATTTGGGTTTTTTCTACTTTTGGCTATTGTGAATAATGCTGTTATGAACACTGGTGCACAAGTATCTATTTGAGTTCCTGTTTTCAATTATTTTGGGTACATATCTAGGGGTGGAATTGCTGGGTAATGTGGAAATTCTATGTTTAACTTTTTTGAGGAACTGCCAAAAGGTTGAAAACTTTATATATGTACATATATTTTTAATTTTTTCCCAAAAGTTCACGGTTTAGCAACTATGCATTTCTTTTAGAAATGCAAATTGGTAGGCAAGATTCTATTCAACCCTAAAGAGCTGCGGCATTAACAAACTGTGGGACCTTAAGCAAATACCTTAGTTTTTCTGGACTTCTTCCTCTATGAAATGATCATGTTAAACTAATCAATTAGATCAGTATAGCAATTTCTCTTATGAGAAGAGCCTGCTTCCCCTCTTACCTGGTGACAATCTGAAATATCATCGTGAGAGCCAGACCAGCAATGGACAGTGCACATCCAACAGTGGATAATATGTCTAGTGCAGGATATGTATATATTTTTTTGAAACTCTGAAAAATAAGTTAGGACTCATAGTTTTTCAGGAAATAACCATTCTTGAAATGTTGATGAAAATCAACACCATAAAGAGTTAGCACAGGTCAAAAGAACTAGATTGTTGTTAGATATCTCTTATTTTTATAAAGCTGTTGACAAATTATAAATGAAATATCTTAACTACTTAGATAAAGGCAGTTTATATGAAGTAGAGATTAAGAGCAATTCTCTAATTCAGTTAGGTGAAGAACTATATATACTTTTCCTCAATGTCTAAAATCACAATTTTTTGGATTAGGTCTAAATTGGCTAGAGATGCTTCAGTTATCTATGACATTATTTTCATGTGTAACTAAGAGGAAACCTGCATATCTAAGCTGATGAACTAAAAATAAAATTGCTGAAATATTTTCATGGACATGGAAAGATGTTTATCCTGTTAATTAAAATTAAAAAGCAGGTCTCATTTCTCATTTTTCAGAATATGTCTATTCTAGTATGTTGGTATGTAAGTGTAGAAAAGTATATTCCATGTGAATATATACTCAGAAAAAATTTCTAGAGAGGTAGTAATGGTGGTCACTGGGTGAATAAGCCATATAAAATTCTTTTTGCTTCTCTGTACTTTCTGAGTTTTTAAATTGCTAATATTAGAAAAGCAATACCTACTTAAATATAGAATCAAAAACAAAAAGTAATGTCCCTCTTGACTTCCAGCTACCCCACGCTATACCTCTTAAAATCCCATCTCTTCTCCAGAGGTAACCACTGTTAAAAGTTCTTCTTTTATGTGATTACAAATATTATCTATGTCTCTTGAGAAACTATATGGGGATCTATTAACATAATGGGATTATAGGTGATTTTTTATTTTCATTTAAGATATCACAAACATTTTCCATATCATATTTGTATACAATGAATATATATTGCTTTTGTAGGAAGAAAATAAAATTAACTTTGATTTAAAAAAGTAAAAAAAAATGTTATAGTATTTTCTGTGTGGAGTATACTAACTAGGTAGATGCACAAAGAATCATAAAATCCATAGATCTTTTAATCTGTTCACTCAAAGACCATCTACTCTTACTTTAATACAATTCTAATTAGTCTTAAAAAATTTTTTTTTACAACACAGAACTAATTGGGAATGTGGTTAGGTATTCATTGCTAGAGACAGACTCCTAAATTAGTAATAAGTAACACCTGACAGCCTGGACGCTAAACAGGTGAGTAAGAGAGAGAGAACTATAACGATGTAGTCTGAATTATCTAATATATATGGCAATCTGAGCTTTAACACAGCCAATCAATGTTCCTGAACATCTTAAGGTAGAATTTAAATAGTTAAAATGTTGTCTTTAGTACCTTCTGCTTGAGAAAGCAAATTTGTGTGTAATGCAAGTTAAAAAAGAAATAAATTAATTGCATCAAGAAAGTTTTGTTAATTAAAATAAGAAAACTATGGTTATCTCAAAAAATTTTAAGAAGATTCTATACTTCGGTAATCTATGCTGTACCAATATGTTCTACTGATCTCCGTTAACTTCCCAAATATGGGTGCATCATAGCCACTGAAGAATGGGAACATCTGCTTTTCTTTGGGAAATTCAGCATTAAAAGCCCCTCAATAAGGGAAGGATACTATATATCCTTCCCCATTCCACTGCCTAAAAAAAAATGCCATCAAGTATATAAACTAACACTTTTAGTTTCATCAAAAAAAATAGGTTCCTGGAAATAGAAAATACAGAAGCCCATCTTCTTAAAAGCATCAGCCCAAGATTTTTCAGAGATGCAGAAATAGCTGCATATTAGAACTAACTGTTACTAGTTAGTTGCACAGTGTAGCTTTGGACTTAAAAGAATTAAGGAACCTCACCTATAAATATATAGAGGACTGTGGGACAAATTGTATGAATTCAAGAGCTTTTCCTCATATCATCTGGCATAGATTTAGTAACTTGGATGATTCCAAGAGTAAAAGAGCTTTGGGTATTTGATTTAAACTCCTTACCCATAGCTAAGTATGCATTGAACCTGTCCCCAACACACAAAACTATACAGCCTTAACTCTGGCTATACTGACTTCATGCTTCAGAACATGTGAGTTAGTTGAATGCACTCTGCTCTTCTTTTGCACATCAGCTCCCTTCCCATTATAAGACACAACAATGCTGAATTAAAAAATGCTAAGACTACATTAAAAACAACAACAACAACAACAAAAAACCCTATTCTACTTCCCTTTCCCATTACTTTCCTTTGGTCTCCCTATCACTCCAATCCTCATTTTTTTCTATTTAAACCAAAAAGTTAAGAATCTTTGTAAATTCAACCCCAAAGTTATTTCCCATTAAAACATACTAGAATTACATATAAGGAAAATTCTTGTCTGAGGATAAATTACTATATACAGCCTTACCATTAATATAGCAAAGTTAGTAGTGTGATTGCAGCTGCAATACAGGAATCCATCAGTGTGATTCTTTGATGGGCGACAGCCAAATGTGCTCCAGTCGTTCTTTGAAAAATTCCAAAAGGCACAGGCATAGGAATAGAGTTCAAATTTCCCTGGGTCGTGCTGTGAATTGATGAGACAATAAAATTACTAATTCCTTAATACTTAATGGGTAGGAAAAAATCAAATAGGTTAACATATGCATATGAGAATCAATTAAATATTTACTAAACATTAGCACCTTCCTCATAAATTGGGGGGGGGGGGCGGGGAAGGACATGCAATGCAATACAGTTCAAACTAATTTTGCTCTTAGCTAGTCTGACAAAAGATATGGAGAAGGGGAAGTTTAAATGAACACTTTAAATAAATTTTAGATTTATCTGTGGGTTTCTGTTATCAAAACTGCCCTTGCTTTTGTACTCAAGAGTGGACTGAATTTTTTATTTGTTAGTGGGAAAACTCACCTTTGTGTTAAAGGCCATTTCAACAGAAGCACTCTGATCGTCATTTTTATCAGTGTGACTTGAGATAATTTTTTGGCTAAAATTTGATTTAGCTGTAAAAGTTTTTGATTGGAAAAGCTTGTTGTTTTGAAACACTACAAAGCCACATGCCTTAGCGTTGTTAGCTGTGAGGGGAAAAAAAGGACTTTAAAATAAATATATGAACCCTAGGGTAAATAAGAAACAAATCCCATGTCAATGTTAAACTGGAAGGCTGCTTAATATTTGAATAAAGTACAGAAGAATGGTTTCCTGGCTGAATCTTTCCTTAATTGCAGTATATTATTAACATATAACCCATGGCTGGCCATTCCACCTACATTAATTTTTTTTCTGAGTTTCAGTTTCCTTACCTTCTAAATGGGTGCAATCCATCTCATACACAATTTGCAAGGATCTCACGTGTAAAGAAGACATCTTGCTTTCTATGCAGTAAGACAGAGTGAACATGACCCCACAGAGCCCAAGCAGTCTGTGTTGCTTCCCCCACTGACTAAACATCAGACAAGAAAGAACAAAGGATGAATACCAGGATAGTTGTGCCTTATAGACACGCCCCTTGAGGTCTGTTCCTCTTCAGAGGGACTGAGCAGGAAGCAGTTATGTATAATGACAGAACAAGGGGCTCAAGTTATGCATACCAGTGAGCCTTTGAGAGTAACATATCCAGGTACTCTTTCACCATCTCTTGAATTGTTGGTCTCTGCTACTTTGCAGCAAGTATGAGCTTTTCCAAGATTGGAAAACTACTGGGGCACATTTCTTCGAGGTCTTAGAAGTAGTGGTCAGCTGTTCATCAGAGATTCTAGAAGAGCATGGCCACAGCAACAAATTTTGTAGGTGACCTGGCCACAGCAGCGGTCAAAAGAACTGGCTAAGCAATGCCTCCTAACACTTTGTTCAAATGTCGGCCATATTTAAAATAGCAGCAACAAGTATAAAATTTTAACTTACTTATTTCCCTGCACTCTGCTATCTTTTATGACTAATATACAGGAAAGTTAAATTGGGGCAGTAAGTAAGACCAACTTGTTCAGTCTGAAAGATAGGCAAGTAAGGTCCTGGCAGTCCCTAAATATGTCCTCCATTGCCAGCCATGTTGCTCTATTCTCTAGCTGGAAATAAAGACATTGGTTTCTGGTTTTCTTCATGGCATAATGGCCTTACCCAGCTGTTCCTCCTGGACACTACAAGACAAAATTAATCCTAAAAAGCACAGTAAGGCTTCTTTCTATTCTTCACGTTTTTTATTTTCACAAAAGAATGACATGCTTGATGTAAAATGCAAATCCATAGAATTATATACATAAAAAATTGAAAGTGTCTTATCACTGCTCTCCTCAATCCTACAGCATTGTCTCAATCCTACAGCACCCTTAATATATGGCATTTGACCTTCCAGAAACATACTACATATGAATAAGGGTGAGTTATTTTGCACAAATGGAATTATGTTATATGGATTCTTGCATTTTTCACTTGGTATTTTGGGAGTAACTTTCAACATTGGTATAAATAGTTGTATATCATTTTTGTCCTTAACTGTATAAAATGTTTTATTTTTGGACCATAATTTATTTAATCGTGCCATTAATAATGGAAATGTTGTCTGTTTCCGATTTTTAACACCAAAATTAGGCTGCAACAGACATTTTAATTTGTACACATGTGCAAGCATTCTTCTTGAAGCGAGTCCCCAAACTGGAATTTCAGATCTACAGAGATGCATGTTTAACCTTTGAAAAGCTATAGAAATTCATACTTCTACAAATACAAAATAAGAGTAACTATTTTCCTATGTTTTTACCAATTTTCAATATTATCAATTTTTTCCCACTTTTATGGGCAAAAAATGGCAACTTGTTTTGATTTTGAACTTCCCTGATATTTATTACTAGTAAGCTTGAGAATCTTCTTGTATTCTCTATATTTCTTATTCTATAATTATTGGTACATATCATTCACCCATTTGTATATTGGCTAGTTTGCCTTTTCATATCTATTTGTAGGTACTCTTTATATATCATGGCTACAAGTCCTTTATCTTTAATACAGATTGCAAATATTTCCTTAGTCTGTTCTGTTTCTTGTCTTGTAACCCCCTTTTAGGGAATCTTTTCGAACATAAGATTTAACATTTTTACATGGCCACATCTATTAATCATTCATAAAACCTTTTGGGGTTCATGTCTTGCTTAGAAAGACCTTCTCCATAACCAGAGTATAAAATGAAAATACATATTTTATTTTAAATTATTTAATTAATCTATCTGAATTATATTTTTGTGTTTAGTATAAGGTATAAATCTATGTTTATTTTTATTAAAAAAGGTTAACTCAGTTATCACACTATTTATTAATGATCCAATATTTTTCTGCCTTTTTCTCATATTGTAGGGGATTATATCATTAGATTTCTTAATACTGAATCATCCCATACTTCTAGGATAAACTGGAATGATCAAGAAATATTATTTTAATAACTTCTGGATTTGATTTGCTATAGTTTTAGTTAAGATTATTGCTTCTATATTCATTGTAATGGCATAAAAGAAATTATATTTGGTGCCTCGTTATCCCGCCTGACTCAGTCATAATTTCTCCTTTAGATCAGCCACTGCAGTTAGCCCTGGCCCTGGTATAACCACAACTAGCAAGGCCTGTATCTCCATATAGTTTGGAGGATAAAACCCTTCCTGAGCTTCCCTAAATGGCCCTTGCCCCTTCTTCTACAAACCACCCCTTGCCATTTCTGCCCTTTTGCACTGTATAACTTATTACCAAGGAATGTTTCTCCATATGGCTTGGATGATAAGAAGCTGCCCTCAGCTTCTGTAAATGGTCTTTGCTGCTTCTGATTTTTGTGCTGTATAGTTTGAAACAGCCAATCCCCAGCATCCATAGGAAAGCCCAACCCCTCTCTTCTAAGTCACAATAATGGCAAGAACCCAGGACTCACATATGCTCTCTCTCCCCATTCTCCACATCTCAGTCTTCAATGGACTCTTGCAGGAGGTCCTAGTCTAGGTTAGGTAAACCCTGGGACCCTCTACCACCCTTATTTTCCCCTCATCCCCTCCAGGACCTTTTTAATATATGTTTTGAATTTTTAAAAACAAATCAATTATATTGATACATATTAATAAAGCATAAATCCATCCAAAGTGTATAATCAATGGTATTTGTTATAATTACATAGTTGCGCATTCATCACTTCAATCATTATTAAAACATTTTCATTATTCCAATAATGATAATAATAAAACAAAAACCAGACAGACAAAACTCATCACCTCTTGATCTCTCTATGTGTTCCCCTGCCATACATAGCTGCTATTCTGTTTCCATCTCATTAGTTTGTGTTTATATTTTTTAAAAAGTTTTATATATGTAATATCACCCATATTCTTATTTCATATGAGATTTCTCTATGTTATACAGTCCCATGTTACATTTTTTAGCTTTCCTTCTTGTTAATATACATGACCTTAGACTTTCCCTTTCAACCACTGTCATACCCATATAATAGTTCTGCTAGTTAGAAACACTATGATGTGCTTTCACCATTTCTATTCATTTCCAAAGATTAACACACATCTGTTTTACCGGTTCTGCACAGATTAACCCTCAGCTTTTCATTCTCTATCCTCATTCTATTTTCTGGTGACCTATATTCCAATTACTAACTCCATGAGTTTACACAATATATTTAGTCCATAATAGCACAATCATACAGTATTTGTCCTTTTGTGTCTGGCTTGCATCACGCAACATAATGTCCTCCAGTTTTATTCATGTTGTCATATGCTTCACAACTTCACTTCTTCTTACAGTTGCATAATATATCATCTTGTGTATACACAATTTGTTCATCTATTCATTAGTTGATGGACACCTGGGTTGTTTCCATTTTCTGGCAATTGTGAATAACGCCACTATGAACATTGGTTTGCAGATGTTTATTCATGTCACAGCTTTCAGTTCTTCCTCTTCAATGACCTTGATCTAACAAAGCTGTCATTTTATGCATTCTTGGCTGGCTGGCTATCTGTGTTTGTACATCATTACCCAAAGAACTTCCACATAGCACCCAAACATTCATTCGTGAAATTGGCTCCACTTTGCTAGTTTATTACCTCATCTGTCACTGCCATTAGGATTATTGTTTTAGTTTCCCAACTGTTAAAACAAATATCAGGGAAAAGGATGTGGCTCAAGCAGCTGGGCACCCACCTATGACATAGGAGGTCTTGGGTTCGGTTCCTGGTGCCTCCTAAAGAAGACCAGCAAGTCAGCGAAGTAACGTGATGGGCTGGCCAGCGAGCTGACGCAACGAGATGATACAGTGAGGAGACACAGCGAGAGACACAACAAGCAGGGAGCAGAGATGGCTCAAGAGATTAGGCACCTCCCTCCCACATGGGAGGTCCTGGATTCAGTTCCTGGTGCTTCCTAAAAAGATGAGCAGACACAGAGAACACACAACGAACAGACACAGAGAGCAGACAGCGAGCGCAAACAACGAGGGGTGGGGGGAGAAATAAATAAATAAAATAAATCTTTAACAAATACCATACAATGGGTTGACTTAAACAACTGGGACTTATAGGCTAACAGTTTTGAAGTAGGAGAAGTCCAAAATTGAGGTTTCAGCAAGGTGATGCTTTCTCCCTGAAGACTGTCACATTCTGATGCTGGCTGCTGACTATCTTTGGTCCTTGGCTTTTCCTTCACATGGCAGTTCTCATGGCAGCATCTTCTCCTTTCTCTTACTGGTCCCTTTGACTTCCTGCTTCTGGCTGTTCCCCATGCAGTTTCATTTCTGTGTCTAAATTCCTTTGGCTATAAGGACTTCAGCCACATTGGATTGAGGCCTAACCTCATTCATTTTGGACAGTGAGACCTGAATATGCCTTTTGTAGGGACCTGACCCAATCCCCAACAGTTATGTGAAAGTCGTACAAAGAGCTGAGAAGATTTTTCAACATTTCTACTTATTTCTCTGAAATAATTTAAAAACAACTATTAATTGAAAGTTTGGTGAAACTCATATGTAATAGTTCCTCTTCAGGAGTATCTCTTGGTTTTCTTTTCATTTCTTCTATGTTATTGGATTATTCAGGTTTCTACCTCTTCTTGAATCAATTCTGGACATTTATTAGAAAATCATCATTTTCATCTAGATATTCAGATTCATTAGTAGAATTTACATTCACTATCACCTTATAATTTTTAAAAATCTCCATATTTCTAGATATACCCTCTTTCTTATTCGTGATATTTATCTATAGTCTCTCTGCACATACTCTCTCCCTCTTCTCAAACTTGTCAGAAGCTTGCCTATTTCACCTGTATTTTCATGAAATCCATTCTTCTTTTGTTGATGAAAGCTAGTGTTTGTTGATTTCTATTTTATTAATTTCTACATTTATATATTAATTTCTTTCTTCTAGAAAATTCCTTTTTCTTTCTTTACATTTATTTATTTAGGTATCTTCAGTTCAATGCTTAGTTTACATTTTAACAATTTATTTTATTTTCTAATAAATTTATTAAAAGATTTACATTTTCCTTTAAATACCACCTTGTCCACATCCCATAGGTTTTGATATATAGGTTCTTATTGCCATTAATTTCCAAATAATTTGTAATTTTAACTTTAATTTTCTCTTTAATAGTGTTTAAGTTTTCTAATTGGATATAAATATGATTGTTCTTTTCTGTTACATTTTAGTTTTATTGTATTGTGGTCAGGTACTTCCATGTGTAACTTTTACTTTACAGAATTTATAATCCTTTCTTTGCAGTCTAATAAATAGTTAGCTTTTAAACCATTCCATAGACACGTGAAAATAATTTTTAATATGTTTTTTTGTCTACAAACAAATGTATATGCACACAAATATACATAAAAATCAAGTTTATCAGTTATTTTTTGTCAGTGTCTGGGATAGAAACTTTCCCCCTATTATGATGGTTTGGTCAGTTTATCTTTCTATTTCCAGCAGAATTTGCTTATATGTTTTGGATGATGTGTTTTCAGGGGCAAAAGTAATTAAAACACAGATTTCTTGGAGGCTAGTATTTTTGTCAATATAAAAATAAGTCCATTTCAATACGGAATCTCTGTCTCTTAATATAGTTGTTTAATTCAATCAACTATGTGGATTGTTCATGCATATTGAATAAAAAATTTAATGTAGTTTAAATTTTGGTATGACAAAAGACATCATATACAGATAGTTACATACTTAAGGGAAGATCATTGCGACCTATATAAACAGCAAAGAACAAGTATCCAGAATATATAAAGGATTTCTAAAAACCAACAAGTAAAAGACATGCAATATAATAGAAAATTGATTATAGGATTGGAACAGAGTAAGTCAAATACTTGGAAAGATGTTCAAAGAAAGGAAGAGAAAAATAAAAAATAAATCCAAGTTGAAAAAAGGAAACTTGAACTTTCAAGCTGCAAAAGAAAAATAACAATATTTCATACTTATCAGATGACTCAAAATTAATATGCTTCAAAACACAAGGAGAAAACACCACAAAAGGATGTTAAGGTAAAAAAAGGAAGTTCACTTGAAGACAGTTAAAACAATACAAGAAATAATTAAGGAGAACTTCTGGGGAAGATGGCAGAGTAGGGTGCTCCAGGACTCAGTCTTCCACCAAAACAACTATTAAACAGGCAGGAACTATCTGAAACAACTATATTGAAAGTCCAGAGGCAAGAAGAACACTACAAAGCATCCAAAGCAGAGGGGGAAGAGGAGGCTGATAAATTATGGTAAAGAACTGTAAACTGCTCTCTCCTTATGGCTGCTACTGGTGCCCATCCCCAACTCTTGAGGCAAACCACAGGGTCCAGTCACGGGCTAGTTGCTCATGACAGAAAGGGACACAAAAATCCTCTTCCCCAAGAACAAGGGTGAGCATAGCTTTTTATTAGAGAATTCAAATTGCTGAGTCCTGGCACTGAGGCAGCTATTGTTTTAATAGGTGCAGAGGCAGTAGAAATTTAAAGACACAGCACTTCCTCATGACTATAGGGGATGGTTAGCTGAAGGGTTGTATTTGCTGGGGTGGCCAGGAAAGCTCAGCTTTGGGAAGCCATCAGAGAAGCTTGTGGCATCCTTCCTGATCTCCTCCCAAGAGTATTTTGGAGCTGGTCTGTGGCCCCTACATTGGTCCCTGGCCCTGTTTTGTCTGGGAAAGACCAACATGGGAAAGTTTTCTCCAGGGTGATCCTCTTCCCAGAATTTTCCCTCTAAGCAAATGCAGCCTAAGACAATGAAAGGATTGTAAAAATTTATAGAGACAGTATAGAGACAAAGGCCTGTCAGCTTAAAACACCTGGGAAACAGAGAGAGGAATAACCAAACTCCTATAAACAGTGGACTCCAAAACAAATAACAAGTAAAAACCCAGGACAAGACATAGGCCCAGAAAGACAGGGAAAACTCCATACACTAAATTTGCCTTAGGCAGACCTTTCTGATAGGAGGGCTGCAGTTTATGAAAATCTGTATTATCACCTGCTTTGTTATACAACATAACCAAGGAACAGACATCCCAGGGAGTAAATCCTAGAGTTAATATTTTGAGATATTAAAATGTACAGTGTGCAAAAAAAAAAGAGTGCAAGACAAGGAAAGAAACAGTAAATGATGGCCCACCCAAAGAAAGAGGATAAAAACACAGAAAACGCCAATAAAGATGATGAGAATGTGGACATAACAAACAAAGCCTTTAAAAACATGAGTTTAAAAATGCTCAAGGAGATGAAGGAAAGCACAGAAAAAGAACTAAAGGATATCAGGAAAACAATGAATGAACAGTATGAGAATCTAAGTAAAGAGAAATTTTAAAAAGGAACCAAAGAGAACTATAGTAGAGCCTTATTTTATGCAGCAAATACATTCTAAGACCCTTTACATAAGTTGAAAATCTCACAAAATAGCAAACCCCACTATTCAATAAGTATTTTGCATACAAACATACCTATGACACTTTTTAAAATAAATAAGGCAAATAAGCTTCTAGTAACAATAAGTGAACAAAACTAACCATAGAAATAATTTTTAAAAATTTTAACTCTCTCATAAATGTGCATGCACGTGTCCCAGCAGCCTGCCCCACCCTAAAGTCTCTCTATACCCTCCCCCAGAGGGAATAATGTGGTGGTGGCCAACAAGAGGCTAGGAAGGTACCTGATATCAGTGAGCTAGCAAGTGGCGTAGCCTGTAGACCCTGATAGGATCACCATTCTGTCCTCTCCCTCTGCATGCCTGACCCACTATTGCCACACTGCTTGGCTTTATATAGTGGATGCATAACAGCAAACTCCATTATTTAATAAGTATTTCTTATATGAGCATAACTGCCACATATTTTTATAAATAAGGTAAATAAACACTATAGTAACAATAAGTAAACAAATTTAGCCATAGCAATATTTATTTAATGTTGTCTCTTTCTCTACCTTTATTTTTTTCAATTATCAATCATGTATACCTGAATTCATGTATGTTGAGTTCATGTAAAATGAAATCTTACTGTACTGGATTTGAATACCACAATAACTGAAATAAAAAAGTCCCAGGAGGGTTGGAAAATTATATTGGAGCTGGTAAAAGAAAGAATCAGTGAACTTGAAGACAAGACACTAGAAATGAGTCAGCCTGAGCTGAAAGAAAAACTAAATATTAAAAGCAAAAATAGTCTAAGATAGCTAGGAAAATCATCGAGTGCACCAATATACATATTATGAGAATCCCAGAAGGAGAAGAAAGAAAGAAAGGAGCAGAAGGAATAGTCAAAGAAATGACAGAGAACTCCCCAAACTTAACAAAAGACATGAATATGCACATTCAAGAAGCTTAGAAAACACCAAACAGGATAAAAATGAAGAAAAGTACATCCAGTCATATATTGATTATACTAACACATACAACAGACAAGGAGAAAGCTGCAAGAAAAAGCAACATGTTTGTATAAGGGAGTCCTAGTTAGACTGAATGTCAATTTCTCATCAGAAACAATGTAGACAAGAAGGCAGTGGGTTGAAATACATGAAGTGCTGAAGGAAAACAGCTATTAGCCAAGAATTTTATATCCAGTGAGATTCTCTTTCAAAAATGAGGGAGAAATTAAGATATTCTCAGATAAACAAAAACTGAGGGAGTTCATCACCACTAAACTTGCCCAATAAGAGAGGAATTTCTTCAGACTGAAAGGAAAGGACACTAGATAATGGTTCAAAGCAGCATAAAGAAATAAAGACTTGTGGTAAAGGTAACCATTTGGGTAATTAAAAATGCCAGTATTATTGTATTGTCTTGTTTGGTATGTAATTCCATTTTTTCCTACAGATGATAAAATGCACATGTATAAAAAGTAATGATAACATGTCTTTGTACATGTACAAAGACAGAAGTGGTAACAAGTACAAAAAATGGTGGGGAGTCAAGGGGTATAGAAAAAGTATATGTGTATGCTATTGAAGTCAAGTTGGTATTAAACCAAATATGATTGTTATATATTTAGTATGTTAATTTTTTTTTTTTTTTTTTTTTGAGGTACTGGTGCCGGGGTTTGAACCCAGGGTTTTGTATGTAGGGAGCTGGTGCTCACTGAGCCACATCAGTTCCCCTGAGTTGGTTTTATTATTTGTTTTGCTTGCTTGTTGTTGTTTGTTTTTGTTTTGTTTTTTCAGGAGGCACTGGGACCAAACCCAGAACCTCCCATGTGGGAAGCAGGCACTCAACTGCTTGAGATACATCTGTTCTGCAGATGTTAAATTTTAACCTTATGATAACCACAAGGAAAACAAATGGAAAATATATCCAAACAAAATGAGAAGGCACTCAATATAGTACAACACAAAAAAGTAAATAAATATAAAAATAGTCTTTAACAGAAGTGAAGGACAATAACAGTCTAAGACTTACAAAGGTTAAATAGCAAAATGGCAGAAGAAAGTCCCATATTATTAATGGTGACTTTAAATGTAAGTGGAATAAGCTCTCCAGTCAAGAGGCAGAAATGGGCAGAATGGTTAAAAAAGCATGACCCAACTATTTACTGTCTGCAAGAAAATCACCTTAAAATCAAAGATACAAGTAGGTTGAGGGCGAAAGGATGGAAAAAAATAAACCCTGCAACTAACATCCAAAAGAGAGCTGGGTGGCTATACTAATACTGGATACACAGTTACAAGGGACAAAGATGCTCATTATATGTTGATAAAAGGGACAATTCAACAAGAATCTGTAACAATTAGGAATATATATATATGCACTTAACAGTAGAGTGCCAAGATATATGAAGCAACTACTATCAGATTTGAAGGGAGAAATGGATGGTTCTTCATTAATAGTAGGAGACTTTAAGACACCATTCTCAGTGTGGATAGAACATTTAGTCAGAAGATCAATAAGGAAGTACAGGACTTGAATGATACACTAAACCATCTAGACCTAACAGACATATATAGCACATAGCTCCCAACAAAAACAAAATACACATTCTCCTCAAGGGCACATGAATCATTCTCTAAGACAGAACATATGTTGGATCAAAAACAAGCCTCTAGAAATGAAAATATAATTGAAATCATACAATGTATATTCTCCACCTACAAGGGGATGAAGCTAGAAATCCGTAACCAAGGGAGAAATGGAAAATTCAAAAATATGTGGAATTAAACAACATACCTTTTTAAAATTTTTATTTTTATTTATTTATTTGTTTGTTTGTTTGTTTGTTTTTGAACACCAAACAAGCTCTATTTTAACAATTTAGATAAGATGGTTCTGAGAATCTGTCCCAGTATGAAGGACCTGTCTTCACGCCTTTTCATGAAATGTAACTTAACTACTGTAAATGACTTACAAACTGTGACTCAATTCTTCTTTTGTTCCTGAGTTCTTACAACCATCAGTGGATAAAAATGTTGTGGAGTCCACCGCCATCAGTGGGTCAGTGGTAGTGCACCACGCAGGAAAATATGCCTTCTGGCTCCTTTCCATCCCACAAGACAGCAGCAAATCCTTCCTCATGCCTCCTTTTGGCCAAAGCAGCCAAAGATTTAAAAGTCTTTGGTTCAAAGATGGCTAGATCTGCAAGTACTTTCCTGTTGAGCTCCACTTGACACTTAACCAATTTGCTAACCAACACCGAGTACTTTAGGCCATGTTCCTGGGAAACAGCTGTCACCTGATTTCTCCAAAGAGTCCTCACGTTCCTCTTCTATAGTTTTTGTGCTTTTGCATTTCATGAAGGCTGGAACCACGGCTCTGACAGCCAACTTGTAGCATGGATTCTTCTTTCACCGGAAATGCCGGGCATGCTCCAGCACCTTCTGGATCCTCCAGGAGCGGTGGGTGGGGCGGTTCCGCAGCCAGAGCTGCGTGGTGAGATAGACCATGGCAGTGCGGCTCCTAGACACCTCAGCAACACACTCACCACGCTGCCATCCCTGCCAGACTGCAGAGCACCGGGTGGCGGGGGCGGAACATGAAACAACATATTTTTAAACTACCAATATATGAAAGAGGAAATCAGAAGTGAAATTAGGAAATATCTAGATTGAGGTGAATGAGAATGAAAATACAACATACCAAATTTTATGGGATGCAGAGAATGCTGTGCTGAGAGGGAAATTTATAGCTCTAAATGCTCACATTTAAAAAGCTGAAAGATTTCAAATCAGAGACCCAGCCTCAAAACTGGAAGAATTAGAAAAAGAAGAGCAAACTAAACCCAAAGTGAGTACAAGAAAGGAATATAGTTTAGAGTGGCGATAAATGGAACAGAAAACAAATAAAAACAATGGAGAATCAACAAAACCCAAAATTGGTTCTTTGAAAACATCAGTAAAACAGCCAAAACTTTATCTAGACTAACCAACAACAAAAGAGGATAAAATAACAAAAAATCATAAATGAAATGGGAGACATTACTACTGACTCCACTGAAATAAAAAGGATTATAAGAGGATACTATGAGCAACTGTATGCCAATAAATTAGGTAATCTAGATGAAATGAACAAATTCTTTGAAACATACAAACTACCTACACTGACTCAAGAAGAAACAGAAAATTTTAACAAACCAATTACTAGTAAAGAGATTGAATCTGTAATAAAAAACCTCCCAACAACAAAATGCCCAGGACCAGATGGATTCACAGGGGAATTCTACCAAACATTACAAGAAGACTTAACTCCAATTATGCTTGAACTCTTCCAAAAAATTGAATAGGAAGAGAAACTCCCTAACTCATCACCAGGCCAACATTACCCTCATACCAAAGCTGGATAAAGATACCACAAAAAAAAAAAAAAAAAAAAAAAGTACAGACCAATATCTCTTATGAATACAGATGCAAAAATCCTCAACAAAATACTAGCAAATCATATTCAACAGTATATATTAAAAGAATTATACAGCATGATCAAGTGGGATTTACCCCTGGAATGCAAAGTTGGTTTAATATAGGAAAATCAATTAATATAATACACCACATTAACAAAATGAAGTAAAAAACCCACATGATCATCACAGTTGATGCAGAAAAGGCATTTGACAAAATACTGCCCCCTTTCTTGATAAAAACATTTAGAACACTAGGAATAGAAGGAAACTTCCTCAACATGATAAGGGGCATATATGAAAAGCCCACAGCTAATATCAACCTTAATGGGTAAAGACTGAAAGCTTTACCTCTAAGATAAGGAACAAGATAAGGAAGCCTACTATCGCCACTCTTATTCAACATTGTACTGGATATTCTTGCCAGAACAATTGGACAAGAAAAAAAAAACAATAGATATCCAAATTGGAAATGATGAATAAAACTTACCTTAGTTGTAGATAATACCACTCTATATACAGAAAATACTGAAAAATCGACAGCAAAGCTCCTAGAGCTAATAAATGAACTCAGCAAAGCAGCAGGGCACAAGATCAACACCCTAAAATCAGTAGTGTTTCTATACACAAGCAATGAACAATTGGAAGAAGAAACAAAGAAAAATATTCCATTCAAAAGAGTAAATAAAAAAATAAAATATATAGGAATAAATATCTAATCAAGGATGTAAAGTACTTGTACACAGAAAACTACAAAACATTACTAAAAGAAATTAAAGAAGACCTGAAAAAATGGAAGGATATTCCATGGTCATGGATTGGAAAACTAAATATCATTTAAAACGTCAGTATTATCCAAATCAATTTATAGAGTCAATGTAATCCCAATCAAAATTCCAAGAAATCTTTGCAGAAATGAAAAAGTCAATCATCAAATTTATATGAAAATGTAAGGGGCTCTGAATAGTTAGTCATCTTGAAAAAGAAGAATGGAGTTGAAGGACTCACACTTCCTGATCTTAAAATTTATTACAAAGCCACAGTAAGAAAAACAGCATGGTACTAGAACAAGAACAGACATATAGACCAATGGAATAGAATTGAGAGCTCAGAAATCAACCCTCACATTTATGGCCAACTGATTGTGACAAGGTGATACAAAGTCCACTCAATTGGGAAAGAATAGTCTCTTCAACAAATGATCCTGGGAAAACTGGATCTCCACTTGCAAAAAGAAGAAGAATGGCCCCAACCTCACACCATATAAAAAAATCAACTCAAAAAGGATCAAAGACCTTAATAGAAAAACTAGAAATGTAAAACTCCTTGAAGAAAATTTAGACAAGTGTCTACAGGATCTTGTGTTAGGCAATGGTTTCCTAAAGTTTACACCTAAAGCACGAGTAATAAAAGAAAAAATAGATAAATGGGACCTCATCAAAATTAAAACTTTTGTTCCTCAAAGGACTTCACATGAAAGTAAAATAACATATACAATGGGAGGAAATATTTGGAAACCACATATCTGAAAAAGGTTTAGTATCCAGAATATATAATGAAATCTTTCAACTTAACAACAATAGACAACCCAATTTAAAGTGGGCAAAAGACTTGAAAAGACATTACAGCAAAGAAGATATACAAATGGCCAGAGAGTACATGGAAAGATGCTCAATACCATTAGCCATCAGGGAAGTGCAAATCAAAGTTACAATGAGATACCATTTAATATACAGTAGAATGGCTGCTTTTTTTTTCTTTTTTCTTTTTTTAAATGGAAAATAACAAGTGTTGGGGAAGATGTGGAGATACAGGAGAACTCTTTCATTGCTGGTGTCAGTATAAAATGGTGCAGCTGCTGTGGAAGACAGTTTGACAGTTCCTCAGAAAGCTAAGTAGAAGACTACCATATGACCTGGCAATCCCACTACTAGGTATATACCCCCAAAGAACTGAAAGCAGGGACTTGAACAGATATTTGCACACTGATGTTCATAGCAGCATTATTTGCAATTGCCAAAAGAATGGAAGCACCCAAGTGTCCATCAGCCAATGAATGGATAAATAAAATGTGGTATATACATGCAATGGAATATTATTAAGTCATAAAAAGGAATGAAGTCCTGATACATGTGACAACATGGATGAACCTTAAAGACACCATGTTGAGTGAAATAAACCAGACACAAAAAGATAAATATTGTATGATCTCATTGGATTGAAACAATTAGAATAAGCAAATTCTTAGAGTCAGAATTTAGAATACAGGTTACTAGAGGATGAGGTAGGGACAGGGAATGGGGCATTAAGGCTCATATAAACTCATATATAGGGTTCCTATTTGGAATGATGGAATGTTTAGGTAATGGATGTTGGTAATGGTAGCATAGCATTGTAAATGCAATTAACAACACTGAAAATATATATCTGAATATGATTAAAATAGGAAATGTTAGATTGTATATATGGTAAAAGAATAATATTTTAAAAATCCATGGAACTACACTACACAAGCAATGAACTCTAAGTTAATCCATTGATTTAAATTAATAGTACAATTATTAAAATGTGCTAACATCAATTTTAACAAATGTTCCACACCAATGAAAGGTGATGGTTGTGGGTTGGTGTATGGGAACCATATATTTTATGCATAATCATTCTATAAGATCACACCTTCTTTAATAAAGAAAAAAATAATTAAGTTGAAGCTGCCTAGGCAAAGAACTGCCTGTATTTAGTCATGCAATAGAGCATGAAATAGTAAGTCTATTTCAAAGGGAGTAGAGGGAACATACAAATATCATGAAACTGGGAATTTCTAAGGCCAGGAGCAAGTACAAGCCCCAAACAAGAAGCAGGTTCTAGACAGGCTCAGATAAAACAGAGAGTATCCTGCATTTCACTCTCCTCAAGCTGATCTTCTTGATAAGAGGGTTAACTTCTGAAGGAGACCACCAGCCAAAGCAGAGCCAATTTGCAAAGACTGTGAAAGGTGCTTGTTGCATTTGTTAGTTTGTTTTGGTTGCCTTCTGGCACTCAAGAAAATATCTGACATATCACTATCTGGTTACAAACTTAAGGAACAGACAGTTCATAGACTAATTCCTAGAGTTAACATTTAAAAATATTAAAATACACATAGGGGCATATCCCATAACATATGTATCATATGTACAACATAAGATAACAAGACAAGCAAACAGGAACTAATGGTCCATCCAAAAGAACAGGATAAAAATCCAGAAATCATCATTGAAGAAAACCAGACTTTGGATATTCCAGACAAAGACGTTAAGAAAATGATTTTCAATATGCTCAAGGAGTTAAAGGAAAACACGAAGAAAGAACCAAATGATATGAGGAAAACAATGGATGAACTACATGAGAATCTCAATAAAAAGACAGAAATTTTAAAAGGGAACCAGACAGAAGTACTGGAGTTGAAAACCACAAGAACTGAAATTAAAAAATTACCTAGAGGGTTTCAAAAACAGATTGGAGCTGGCAGAAGATAGAATCAGTAATCTCAAAGACAATTCAAATGAAATGATTTGGGCTGAGGAGGAAAAATCAAAAAGAATTTTAAAAAGTGAACAGAGCCTAAGAGACCTGTGGAACACCATCAAGTATACCAAGATACACATTATAGAAGGAGAAGAAAAAGAGAAATGGACAAGGAGGAATATTCAAAGAAATAATGGTTAAAAACTTCCCAAATTTAACAAAAGACATGAAAATGCACATTCAAGAAATCCAACAAACTCCAAATAGGATAAATTCAAAGAGAACAATGCCCAGATGCTTAGTAATCAAACTGTGCCAAGGACAAGGAGAGAGTTCTGAAAGCTGCCAAAGAAAGCAATGAATTATGTACAAAGGAATCCCATTAAGATTAATTACTGATTTTCAACAGAAGCCATGGAGGGAAGAAGGCAGTGGGACAAAATATTTAAAGGGCTGAAAGAAAAAAAATCCCAACCAAGGATTTTATATTCAGCCAGACTTTCCTTCAAAAAGGAGGGAAGAACCTGCTAGGCTGTGGTAGAATGGCACAGCCCCCAGGCCTCCTTTGGCAGTTGGGTTCCCGCACATGCTTAGCATCCGAGGTCACGAGGCACAATTTGGGGAGGAGGGAAAGTGGGTAAGTGTTGGATGAAGACTGTGGCATATTCATTTTGACCCAAATCAGGAAATCCCCCTGCCCACCCACCACTACACTCTTCAGCAAAAAGAGTTCAAAAGCACTGCAGTTTGAATTCTGGGGTCCTGAGCAGAACTGCTCAAGGGACCTTTATTTGTCAAGAGTGGGGTGTCGGGCTGGGGCAGGGCATTGGCAGCTCTGCAAAGTGTCCCCATACTCAGGTTGCTGCCCTTCAAGTATTGTGACTGGCAGTCAAGTGGTTGTTGGGGTCTCCTAATTTCTAAAAATGATCTCTGCCTAGCTCTCATCCCCCACCCCTCTTTCCTCATTTCCTAAGGGGCAGTTTTGGGGTGTTAGGGTAGCCAAGAGCTCAAGTCACACAGACATTGGTTCCAGCCCCAGTTTTGCCTGCCACTTACTAGCTTTGAGATGTTATGCAAAGGTGTAACTTCACCCTAGAGCCTGTTTCCTCATCTGTAAAATGGGGATAATGGTAAAACCTATTAAATGTTACATGCTTAGCACAATGCCTGGTACATAGTAGACCTCAGTCAATGTGAAACAAAAAAAAGAGGGGAGAGATTAAGAGTTTCCCAGATAAACAAAAACTGAGGGAGCACATCACCACTCTACCTGTCCTACAAACAATAAGGAAGAGAGTTCTTCAGATTGAAAGGAAGGGCCACTAGACACTGGATCGAAGTGGCATAAAGAAATAAACACTTCTGGTAAAAATAACCATATGGGTAACTAGAAATGACAACACTATTGGGGTTTTTTGGTATGTAACTCCACTCTTTACTTCTTACAATGTAAACTAAATTCCCAATCTTGCAGGGTGTCTGCTGTTGAAGTGAAGGCATTAATGGAAAGGAATGGGATCTTGAAAATTGGAATGGAGACATGTGGGTTGATAATGATGGTGGTGGGGACATTGAAACTCTAGATTCTGCTGAGTCCTTGCCAGATAAATCTGTAATGGTCTGCCCTGAGGAATCTGCCATCCTGAAGAGATTAACCATGCTGTGCCTGATAAATTTGTAATCACCTATCCTAAGCAAATAGTCCTCACTCCTCCATTTGAAGAGTTTATTCCTGTTTCACCAGATGAAATTGCAATGGAATGCCCCAAGATGGATGGCTTGCAAGATACTTCTAATTCTTCTCATGACCCACTTCCATCACCTCTCTTTTCAACTAGACTGAAGTCCCAACAAGTGAGGTTAAAAATTGTGACCCATGAGGAGGCACACTATACTCCAAAAGAACTGCATGATTTTTCCATTTTAAATAGACAGAAATTTGGGGAATATGTGTGGGAATGTATATTATGGGTATGGGATAATGGTGGAAGGAATATAAAGTTGGATCAGGATGAATTTGTTGATATAGGTCCACTAAGCTGAGATTTTGGGTCAGTGTTATAGCTTGAGGGGTTAGTAAGGGCTCTAGCAGTTTGTTCAGATGGTTGGCTGAAGCATAGAACAAAAGGTGGCCTACATGACCAGTGGCCAAAATGCCAGAACTGCCATGGTATCATGTAGATGAGGGGAACCAAAGTCTTAAAGAGACTGAACTGTTAAGAGTAGATTTATTCTATAAGACCAGCTCTCCAACCACAGGAATGTCTAGAGGACACAACTTTTATCAGAACTGCAAGGAATAAATTTGTAAGAATAACTCCATCTTTTCTGAAGAGCTCTGTAGGTCAGATATTACTGTGGGAAATTATGTCACTGAACTTAGATCCTTAAACACAATGTGAATGATTGGATCCCGGGTTGGCATAAGCCAAGTGGCAGCTCTTAATTGCCAAAGACAGGGTGGGTGTGGTTACCATAATGGACAGTAGACTGAAAGCAGCAATCAAAATAGTCTGACTCGCAGAAACCTTTGGTGTTAACTAGTAGTGGTATCATTGTATGAGCAATTCAACACATCCTCTGGTACCTGATATGTAGTTATTGATCTGGCAAATGCTGTGTTCTCAATTACTGTTAGTAAAGACCACCAGAAACAGTTTGCTTTCAGTTGGCAAGGCCAATCTTCATTGTCCTACCTCATGGGTATATCAATTCTCCAGCCCTATGTCATAATCAACTCTGCAGGGGCCTTAATTGTCTCTCCTTCCTACAATATATCACACTGATCCATAAGATTGATGATATTGTGTTGATTGGACCTAGTAAGCAAGAAGTAGCAACTACTCTAGACTTACTGGTAATGTATTTGTGTGTCAGAGGATGGGAGATAATTCCAACAAAAATACAGGGGACTTCCACCTCAGTGAAATTTCTAGGTGTCCAGTGTTGTGGGGCAAACTGAGACATCCCTTCTAAGGTGAAGGATAAGATGTTACATCTGGTCCCTTCTACAACCAAAAAAGAGGCACATGTCTAGTTGACCTCTTTGGATTTTGGAGACAATATATTCCTCATTTGGGTGTGCTACTCTGGCCCATTTACAAAATGACCTCAAAACCTGCTAGTTTTGTGTGGGGACCAGGAGAAGAGGGGGCTCTGCAATAGGCTCAGGCTGCTGTGCAAGCTGCACTGCCACTTAGTCCATGTGATACAGCAGGTCTAATGGTGCTGGAAGTGTCAGTGGCAAAAAGAGATGCTATCTGGAGCCTTTGTCAGGCCCCTATAGGAGAATCACAATGCACACTCTCAGGATTTGGGGGCAAAGCAGATAACTAGTCTCCTTTTGAGAAACATTTTTTTGTCCTGCTACTGTGCCTTCGTAAAGACAGAATGCTTAACCATGGGCCAACTTACCAGGAGACATGAGTTGCCTATCATGAGCTGGGTGTTGTCTGACCTGCCGAATCATAAAGTTGGGTGTGTGTAGCAGCACTCCATCATAAAATGGAAGTGGTATATATGAGATAGGGCTTGAGCAGGTCCTGAAGGCACAAGTAAGCTACATGAGAAAGTGACCCTAATGCCCATGGCCCCCACTCCTGCCACATAACCTTCACTTTCCCAGCACACAGCTGTGGCCTCTTGGGGCATTCCTTACAATCAGTTGACTGAGGAAGAGAAAACTTGGGCCTGGTTTAGTGATGGTTTTGCATGATATGCAGGTACCACCTGAAAGTGGACAGCAACAGTACTGCAGTCCCTTTCTGGGACATCCCTGAAGGACAGAGGTGAGGGCAAATCCTCCCAGTGGGCAGAACTTTGAGCAGTGCACCTGGTTAATCATTTTGCTTGGAAGGATATATGACCAGAGGTGCATTTGTTTACTGATTCATGGGCCGTCACCAATGGTTTTGCTGGATGGTCAGGGACTTGGAAGGAATATGATTGGAAAATTGGTGACAAATAAGTCTGGGGAAGAGGTATGTGGATAGACATTTCTAAGCAGGCAAAAAGCATGAAGTTATTTGTGTCCCATGTGAATGCTCACCAGAGGGTGACTTTGGCAGAGGAATATTTTAATAATCAAGTGGATAAGATGACCCACTTTGTGGCTAGCATTTAGCCTCTTTCCCTAGCCACTCCTGTCATTGCCCAATGGGCTCATAGTGGAAGTGATAGAGGTTATGCATTGACTCAGCAACATGGACTTCCCCTCATGAAGGCCACTGCTGACTGCCCAATCTGCTAGCAGCAAAGACCCAAGACCCACACTCAGTCCCCAATATGGCACCATTCCTCAAAGTAATCAGCCTGCTACCTGGTGGCAGGTTGATTACATTGGAGACTTCCATCATGGAAGGGGCAATGATTTGTTCTAACTGGAATAAACATATACTCTGGATTTGGGTTTACCTTCCCTGCATGCAACACTTCTGCCAAAACTACCATCCATGGACTTATGGAATGCCTTAGCCACCATTATAGTATTCCACACAGCATTGCGTCTGATCAAGGAACCCCCTTCTCAGCAAATGAAGTGCAGGCATGGGCACATGCTGAAGGAATTCATTGGTCTTATTGTGTTCCTCATCATCCTGAAGGACATGGATTGATAGAATGGTGGAATGGTCTTTTGAAGACTAAATTTCCATTACAGCACCAACTAGGAGGCAATGCCTTGTAGGGCTGGGGGATTGTTCTCCAGGAGATTATGTATGCTCTAAATCAGTGGCTATGCTATTGTACTGTTTCTCCAATAGCCAGGACTCACGCATCCAGGAATCAAGGGTGGAAATGGGAATAGGACTGCTCACTATTATCCCTAGGGATCCACTAGAAAAACTTTTGCTTCTCGTCCCTGCAGCCTTAAGCTTTGCTGGTCTACAGGTCTTAGTTCCAAATGAAGTGCTTCTACCAGGAGACACAAAAACCACTCCATTGAAATGGAAGTTAAGACTATCACCTGGCCATTTTGGCTTCTCATGCCTCGGAATCAGCAGGCAAAGAAGGGAATTACTGTGTTGACTGGGGTAATTGATCCCAATTATCAAGGAGAAATATGGCTGCAACCACACAATAGAGGTAAATAAGAGTTTTCCTGGAATACAGGGGCTTTCCTAGGGTGTCTGTTAGTACTACCATGACCTGTGATTAAAGCAAATGGGAAACTGCAACAACCCAATCCCAGCAGGATTACCTACTGCCCAGGAACTTCAGGAGTGAAGATTTGGGTCACCCCACAAGGCAAAAAACCATGGTGGCCAGATGAGGTGCTAACTGAGGGTAAAGGGAATATGGAATGAGTAGTGGAAGAAGGTAGTTATAAATATGAGTTATGACCACATGACCAATTATAGAAATGAGGACTATAAATGAGTATATTTGTACATAAAGCAATCTTCCCTAACTATGGTTGATTATACAATTGTAATTATATAATAATTTTCTTTCATCAATTATAACAAACATACTACACTAATGCAAGGAGTTAATAACAGGTAGGTTAAATGGGAAGCCTGTGTTTTCTTCATTATTTTTCTTTAAACCTACAACTTCTCGAATAAAAAAGTGCTATGTATGATATCATTTTTGTAAATATTTATAATATTCCCAACAACAGGATATTTCACTTATGGATACATAAATATAAAACAAAAGTGCAAAAACAACCATGAACAGGATACATATTAGTTTTAGAAAAATGTAACTTCTGGGAAGCAGCGATGGGAAGGAATAAGGCTTCTAAGGCTATTTAAGTGAGCTTCAGATACAGCCATAATATCTTATTTTTTTAAGAGGACCAAAGCAAATATGGCAGAATATTGACATTAGTTTCCTTGTTGGTGGGCACATAGGTGCTACTTATATTATTTTCTGTACTTTTCTGTGTGCATGAAGAAAAGAAAAGAAGAAAGAAAGACTTCATCTTTACCCTCACAAAGCATGTGGCCAAAAGGAAATAGGAGCACAACATGCCAGACCCACAAGTCATATCCTTTCTTTTCTTTTAGTGCTATTATGAATTATTCTTTCTCAAATATGTGCTTTCTGGCATTGATTTTGATTTGGGTAGAGAAGAAAGGTAAATGTGTATGTTCAATTTACATATTATTATTGTCATAATCCTCAATCTTTCAATTTTTTTTTTTTTTAGATTTTGAAAAGTATAATCATTTCAAGTTAGACATAAGAACTTCTAAAGGGTCATGTGTAAGATGATAGGGTGCCCATGGTGGGCACCAAATTAGAGGAGATATATATAGAAAATTGGTACTACTAATGATAATTGTGCTAATTACACCAAATGTTCCAAAGACAGGTCTGCAGTATCATGTCACTAGTAAATATGGGCAGATACAGTACAAAGCTTGCGGACTAAATATTTTTTAAAGGTATAAATATAAACCAGAACATCTATGCAAGATTTTTGTGGGAAAACAGATTTGTCCATGGCCTGAGCATTTCATTTCTGCTACTTTTTAAAGTTCTAGTTTTGAAAAGAAAAAAAAAAAAAAAAAAGAAATTATGTTTATGACTTGGAATAGTAGAGTTGAGATGAATATAACATGTCAGAGCTCAAACATACTTAAACACAAATTTTTCAGGTTAGAACTCAATAAACATTCTTTCTCCCCTCAGAAGATTCTAAAATATTAAGTCCATAAATCTGAGTGCATTTTTAAATTTAACAAAGGTTGAAACCTACCTTGACTAATATTGAGCACGATCTGAAGTTCAGTCTGTCCATCTGGATTAAGGGTACTTTTATTATTTACACTTATTGAACCAGGAGTTAGAGAATCGCTAGCTCCTATGAGAAGGAGAAAGTAACATTTTAAAAGCCTACATTTTCATGAATACAACATTACTCATGATTGGTAGCAGAATGCTCTCTACTATTATAAGAATGCAAGACAAACAGCTCACCTTTCCCCACTGAGAAGCGAATACTTTTAGACCCCACGATGTTACCTGAAGATAAGTTTACAGTCTGTATTGCTATGTTAGGTACCACCACTGACTCATTACCCAAAGTCAAGGAATACTTCTCCATGGACTCAATAAGCCTGCATGGAATAAAATACAACATATAATATTCTAGAGATTTTGCCATAAAATCAGAGGTGTGCATTCCCTCATACATTCCAGTAAAAAAGGATAAGCACAGAACTTATACGGTCACAACAACATTGGCACAAACACAAACAAATAATTGATTTTCTCTCTGAGATTCTTGTTTTGTTATATATGCATTTGCTACTGTTGTTAGATTCTGGTGGACTGTCCCCACTGAAAGTATCTTGGACTTAGATACCAGAAAACTGGAACTCAAGTATGACACATTTCCCAATAGAAATATTCTTTACCGTGCACCCCTTCACATAGTAGAAGGATGATATTGCCATCCACCATCTACCAGGCATGCACTTCTTATTGTTTCTTGATGATAAGAATCACTTTCCACTTTTTTGACATCTTCTCACCTAAATCCCTTGTGGTCAAAAGCATCTCTTTGTAAGTTGGTTCCTACATCTACCGTTCGATGGAACCATGAAGAACAAAACTCTGAGCTCCCAGACTTTGGTTATTAACTAAATTCTGCAGATTTTTACAATGTTCTTTTCTACTTTGGCTGAGTTAAAAGACTGATTAGCTGTCAGACAGGAGGGAGTGGGGGAAGCCTGTCAATTTGTAGTTCTCCAACAAACAGTTATGAGACCTTTACTTTTTTTGTTTCCTATAAGACGTATTTCATTATTTCTGTTCTTGACAAAACCAAACCTCTATAACTAAGATAACGGCTTTAGTTTTCCATGACATGATTTCATTAAAATTTGGCAATTCTGTTTTCTAAATCTTTATTTCTGCCCCTGAGATAAATTTTCCCTTCCCAAGTGAAACAAAAAAGGGAAATAAATTTTAAAATACAGATTGCTTCATAAAGAGAATGCAATAGCCATAATATATGGAAACATTCATGTAGGGCCTCTCTGTTTCAGATGCTCTCCTTTCATAACACCATTTTATGAATTTTCAACAATTCACACCATGTATTTCTTACTTAATGTATAACAGCCATATCAGAGAGCTGCTTTGAATAGAGGGAATACCTAAGAAAATTCCAACCTGCTAAGACCATCATTCATGCTTTCATTCAACCAAAAAATACCAGTTGAGCACATAATATGTGGTCAGCATCCTGTGAAACACATGGGAGTATTCCAAAAAGAGCTCCCTCAGGCATTCACAGGCCAAAGGGAAAGATGTGCTAGATACTTGCAGGTGTCTTCCACGGTCACAGCCACTTGTAAAGGGTTGCTTTACTCATGGTCTCTGCTAAGGTCATATTTTCTACCATATGATTCTTCCTTATTCAGGCCGTAACTGATTGGATTAAGATGGACCTCTGCCCCAAGGGTGCCAGTCTAGCAGCTGGCCATCAATCTGTTACAAATGACTAGAAGAAGCAATCAAATTACTCTGAAAAAATTTTCTAGCTAGTATGGTAATTTTATCAGGAAAGCCATGGTTTAGAAAGGGTCAGAGAAATCATTATGGTATGAACAGGTTTAACTTATAAGAAAGAAGAGCTGACAAGAAGAGACACACATGCTTATTGAGTCATGTTAACTATAGAGACAATAACAGTCTTCCTTTCTAGAAATTAGATATTATGCCAGTGGTTTACATACATTTTCACATTTAAGCCTCACAAGAATCTTTTTGAAGTAAGTCTCAACACTATCCTCTTTTACATTAAAGAATCTGAGACTCAGTTTATGAAGTAATTTGGATAATTATAGATATAAAATAATTAGAAATAATCACCAAATGGCAAAGCTAGGATTTGAATCCAGGTCTGTCTGACCTTGTGGCTATGGCCACAACCATTATATTATCCTGGAGGGAAGCTCCACAAACTCTTTCTACTGAGATCTCCAAAGGTGCTTTAAATCCACAGCCATCTATCTCCCTGATCCAGGGTCCATAAGGCCCAGCCATATTGTGTTCCTGTTCTTGGGTTCCCATGAGATCCCATATGACTCCTTACAATAAATCACTGTCTGGTGATAGAATAACTTGAATGAGTCCCTTGTAACCAAAGAAATGTGGCTGGAACAGAAATATGAACAGAAATGTGAAATGTAAATGTGCAAGGTGGTCAGTGTTAGGGAAGCAGTTTTGTTTGCTTGCTTGTTTGCTTGTTTTAGGTACCAGGGGTTGAACCCTGGACCTCATATGTGGGAAGCCAGTGCTCAGCCACTGAGCCACCATCAGCTTCCCTGAGTTGGTTTCTTCAGTTGTTTTCCTTGTTGTATGTTTTTTTTTTTTTTTTTGGTTTGTTTTTTCTAGGAGTCACCACCAAACCCAGGGTCTCCTATGTGGGAAGCAGGTGCTCAACCACTTGAGCCACATCCACTCCCAGGAAGCAGTTTTGCATTATCCAAGTTAGATAAACAAGGGCAATTATGAGCCTGAATGTGACATCAAAGTTTCCAGGTTATGGATTAACCTTTGTAGGCAATGTTCAAAGGGTAGAAATGAAGTCCTAGTTATTGATTACACTAGCATACCCTCACCAGCAGAAACCCTGCCCAAGGCTTCAGAGCTGGCCCATTTCAATATTCTGCCTCCTCTCCTTTTAGAGAGAATGGATGACAGAGAATTTTATTAAGATAATTTGAGATGGCCTCTCTTGGCAGCTTATCGATGGTATTCTGCCAAAAAAAAGCTAAGGAATTGGTGACCTAATCTTAAATCTAGGGGTATGTGGTTCTGAGTCCACAAGAGTTAATGTTAAATATCACATGGAGGACAGTAAACTGGTAGTCCATGATTAGGAAAATAAGTAGGCTAGAAATTCAGGGTGTGCAGAAGGGGGGATTGAATGTGTTTATACTGTTTCACATTCTAATGTGTTCTTTTTAAAAGCTTTGTTTATCCTCCAACTGTCTCCTTTGCAATCAGTTTGATATTAAACAAAAATCACATAGAATTATTTTTGCTTTCCTCGGTCTTAAACCAGTAAATTTTACAACTGCTTTTTGTTAGGACACTGTTCCCATCCATATGGTGATCTGTGACTTTCTCAATTGAATACCACAACTTCTCTTTTCTCAGATTTCTCACCAAAACCATCCACTTCTCTCCTTTTCCCCTAGCAAGACTCTGTGAGCCCTGAGTCTCCAGCTCTGAAGTAGTCCATGCTAGCACTGGGAATCCACCATGTCCACGGAACTTAGATGTTGAACTCCATGGCCACTTCCTTCTCCTACTTAAAAAAAAATGGGAAAAGGGGCCTAGACTCCTATTGAAATTTGGAGTCACAAACTATACCAGTAAAAGTGCTTACACAACCTCTACCACCCATCTCTCAGAATTATAATCTTTTGAATGCTTTCTCTACGTTGTACTTTTGTGCTTTTTCGCTTTGAGGGCTCAACACTAAATAAATAGTTGTAATAATTATAAAGCCAGAGAACTACTTCCAGGAGTACTTTCTCCTAAAGGAACAATGGATCAAGCAAACAAAAAATATGTACAAGGAAGTTCATTGTTCATAATACTTTAAAATGTGAAGTAATCTAAATGTCCAGCGGCAGGGAGCTCTTTAAATAAAGGCTGATTCATATTATGCAGTAATTTAAAATAATGATGCAGACATATATGCATTTATTTTTTAAAAGATGTTTACATAGTATTATTAAATGTCAAGAGAAAGTTATAAATCATAGGATATGCAATATGATTTCAATTTTAATACACATACTCGCAAAAAGAAAATATCTGGATAATTTTACATTTTAGCTCATCTATATGTTTTCTTATTTTTCTATTATGAATATGCATATTTACTTAAATTGTAAAAGGGTTTAGAAACTGTATACAAGATATACAGCTGAAGCCCAATGAGGGGAGTCTATGAAAAAATGTATAAGTAATTTAAAGTACAAGCATACAACCAAAGAAAAGAAAAGAAAAGAAAAAATCAGAACATAAGAGTTGAGAAAACAGAAAACAAATAGAGTTAGATTCTTATTTTTTAATTCAGTGTAGTCTTGGAAAAACTAAAGAAAACTTAATCAAAATACACCCGGGCCTTGGAAAGAGAGCTGAGATATAGATGGGGAAGGCAGAGTGTCCTGCAAAGCTATGCTGTTTTCTGCAACTCCGTGCTGCAGAGAGGAGTTGAAAGAACTCCCTGTTGTGCATGAAGGTTGCCCCTTGACCATGATAAACTAAGGCTAGGAAAACAGTTCTAAACTAAAGCATCCCAGTTATTCACCATTCCCAGGCCATGGTCACCCCTGGACAAAGTTAACATACACCACTCTATCCAGTAACTGAAGATCATTGGGAAAGCTGAGGCTTTTGTCTTCATTCCAGAAGAATCAGCCGGTTGGTACATTCATGAAAGAAATATTTAATTTCTCTTAGTATTTTAACACTTCATCAAGTTTTCATCCAAATTAAATTTTGCTTACGTTGTAAAGGAATCACCCTTAGTAGCCGCTCTTTGAAAAACATCTTCACTGGCATCTAGAAGCTGACTCACTGTTGTTACAGCAACTTTTTTTGCCTGTCAAGAAGGCATTAATAATAAAAGAAGACATATACCATACATCATCATCACTATGAATTATTATGAATTGTCATCATGAATTATTATGGTAGTAAGAGGTACATTGGTATGATAATCTAGAAGTAAGTATTTTTAAAAAAATGCTCATTGTTGGTCTATATAAGCAATATAAGGTAGCAGAGGGAATTGAAATGAGGCAAAGCAAAAATATAAATTGAGGAAATCACTTAGGAGAGGTGGGTCTCCAAATCTGACCTCCTAGCAAGGTCTTTGACTGAAAACTCCCCACACCCCGCAAAGCACAAATACTTAAAACCAAAGCAGAAGAGTTCAGGGCTCTGATTGTTAAAACATTATAGCTAGTATAGTTTTATTACTTAAGAAATGATTTCTAGTTTTCCTCACAATCAAAAATTAAGAGCATGCCAGAGAAGGGCTCTCATCATCTTTGATTACTATTTAACTGCCCTCCTTTTCAGTATTGCTGCCCTTCTGTCTTTATCAGCTAGTCATTCCATAAATTCCACATTTGGAGGTTGATGATTTTCCCTTTCAATTCCATTTTATTTAACTTCTGCTTGAATCCCACCTACTTTGAATCCCACCTACTTTCCTATTTTCAGGCCATGCTGATATTCAACTGATAGACACTGGATCAGTCTGTATTGGAAGGTTATAACCAAGCTTGACCAGTGCCCAAGGTATACTGATGGGTAAAAGATGACTATTGTCCTAGTTCACTGGAATTAGTGTTTAGCAGGTTATAACATTCGGAATGTAAACTAGGCTTAATGTTTTCTGGAAGCCAAGACAAAAATGCAAATATACTTAGCAGAAAGGAATTACAGTTTAAGACAGCCTGTTTCAAAGTCGGTTCCTGGGAATGCTAGTTACCTGGAATAGAATAGAATTGATGAGGTCAAATGCAGTTGATAAAAATATCAATAAGGTTAATAGACTTGTTCATTTCAGGATATCCTGGAAGACTTAACATAAACATATTCTTTGTAAGTATCCTGAAGGAGAATATTTGGTCTAGGAATCCTTTTATTTGCTTTGAGCATCTCTCAGAAAGAGTGCTCCTCAAAACTGTTTTAAGCAACCCAAACCATGCCCAATTCTGTATCATGGAAAAAGTGATAGAATTTTGAGTCTCTGACTTTTTTTCTTCCTTTTAAAAAATGTTATGAATTTTACCTCAGGAGTAGCATTTCTGGATGAGTTGAAGATCTGTCCAACCACTATAGTAGCAGAAGAGATGTTCTCAGCAGTTAATTTATTGGCATCAGATGTTAAAATCTGGGCTTCAAGAGAAATATTCTCAGATCGAGTTGAGATGTTCTCTATCTGTTAAAAATGAAAACCGTACTTTCATACAAGTATGTCAAAACACTTTGCAAGCAACTGCTGATGAATAAGCTGGAAATGATCTGAGCTTCAATCTCCTGAACATCACATCCACTTGGTTTTCCATAAATCTTCTTCTTTCCTTAAATAAAGGACAAAGCACATGCAGGCCAGTAGTTTTCCCAGTCTTTACTGTCTGCCAGGAGTAATTAAGTATAATAGGCTATTATAACTATTAATGAGATCAATGCTACACAAAGTATGGTCCATAGGCCAATGTCGGTTCATTAACTGTTACAGGATCCATGGGAAGACCAACACAGAAATTGAAAGTAAGCATTCAGAAACTTGTATAGCAATTTGACATAGGAACTTTATGCTGTTGACTCTAGTAATTTAAAATCAGGTTTGTATTTTTCTGTCTTTTTTCGTTTCATTTTCTAGTAATTCATTCCTTTTGTTTATTTAAAGAAGTTGGAAGTTTACAGTAAAAATCATGCAGAAAATAAAGTTCCTATCCATCTCCCCTTAGACACACAGTTTTCCCTATTAATAACACTTTGCATTAGTGTGGTACCTTTCTTACAATTGATGAAAGAATATAATTATATTTGTACTATTAACTATAATCCACACTTACATTACGGTTTACTGTTTGTGTTATATAGTCCTATGGGTTTTTTCTATCTTTATTCAAGTGACATATTATCAACCTACAATTGCCCCTTTTAACTACATTCAAGTACATAATTCAGTGATGTTCATTACTTTCCCAGTATTGTGCTACCATCACCACCATCCATTTCCAAAACATTACCATCACCCCAAATAGAAATTTGGTACCAATTAAGCATTAACTTCACAATCCCTGTCCCCACCCCTGCCCTTGATAATTTGTATTCTCCTTTCTAACTCTATGAATTTGCTTATTCTAATTATTTCATATCTAGTAATTCATTTTTGTTATATTTTACAAAATCCTGGCCTGCAATGGATTGCCTATTTTAAAAACTGGGTCTTCAGCACAGAGAGTTTGGAAAGCACTGCCCTAGAAAAACTTTCCAGGCACCAGCTTGCCCCATGCCTCTATGTTATAAGGCTGGTACACGTTAATCTTTATTGCCCTTAATGGAGCTGAGTATCAACATGTGTGTTCTCACCAGGTGGCAGCATTATTTCAAAAATAATCCAAGGTTACCAGTTCTTTACACTTGAGGAAGTATCTGAAAGGTTATCCAACCATAGACAGAAAGGAATAACTCTCATTCAAAAGCCATGTACATACTATATGCCAGGCACTTTGCAAGATGCTTTTGTCACATTTAATACTTGGAATAGTATTGTGACTTGAGCACTCTCAGTCCCATTTTACATATGAGAAAGATTCAAAGAGGTTAGGAGTTTGCCCAAAGTTCAAATAGCTTGGAAGTGACAGGGCTGAGGGTTGAACACTGGTTTGTCTGACTCCAGAGCCTGCAGCCTGCACACACCCACCCGTCCCCAACCCCACCTGTGTGGATGGCAGCCACCCCCAGTCCTCCATCTGTGACTGCGGAGGCAGTGTGGTAGATTGACATGAATGTGGACTTTTAAATTGAGAGCAGCTCCTTCATTTTCTGATTGTGGCTCATTGGGCAAAATACTTCTTTGAGCCACAATTTCTGAACATCAATACATCAATAAAATGTGTACATGAATACCTATGTATATGGTTGTTATAAGAATGAACTATGACACCGTAATAACATATATAAAATGCTTAGCACATTATTTGGCATACAAGTAGTGCTCAAAATTTACTAACTGTTTTTTTAAAAAATATATTTTTTATTTATTTTTAAAAAATACTTGGATTACATATAATGTTACATAAAAAAATATAAGGGATTCCCATATACCCCACTCCGCAGATCTCCCACTTTTCTCCACATTAACAACTTCTTTCATTAGTGTGGTACATTCATTGCAATTGATGAATACATTTTGGAGCATTGCCACTAGTCATTGCCCCTGTACTTGGAAGATTGTTGCTATTCTGAGCTCCCCAAGATGGGGATTCAACAATCCTTCGGCTGTTGTGTGAATCCCTACCCACTGTGGCAATGTTCCATGAACATTTGAACATACTTATATTCCTTATATGTAAGCCCTGGTGAACTTCCTCCCATGTATTCCCCACCACTGACACCCCACACCATTGCTCCTCCCCTGCCATAGTTGTAACCCTTCTGTGATCCAAAACTTCTTCAAAAATGAAGCCAAGAATATTGTCAAATTCTATTAATAGGAAAATGAAATAATAATGATAGGTTTAAACGTAAGAAATAAAATACATAATAATTTAGAAAAACTAAAACTAAAATAAATTTTAAAAATGGGATATTAAAAAAATGAAAAATATTTTTTAAAAATTTTTTTGATGTTTTGCCTTTCATCACTATTGTCCTGTATGTACAGTGACATTTTCTTCCATTTCTTCCCCAGTGTCTTACTTTTTTATAAATTTTGTCTTCAAAGAAGTTTTAGGTCACAGTAAAGTTACATACAGAATATAGGGGACTCCCATATTCCCAACATCCTCCCCCTTTCTCCCCTTTCCTATTAAAAACCTTTTTACATGTGGATGGTACATTTGTTACAACTGATGTATACATATTTAAACATAGCTACTAACCATGGTCAACGGTTTACATTATGGTTTACATTTTAGACCATACACTTTTATAAATTTTTGATGAAATATAACATGGCCTGTACCCATCATTGCAAGATCATGCAGAACACTTCCATTGCCCCCCAAATACCCACTCTTCCATCTAATCTATTCCTCCCTCCCCCACCCCTCGGGGCCCACGGCAACCACCAGGATTCACGTCTTGAAGGACGAGATTCATAGATATTTGCTACAATGCTGATGGCTTGACACACTAGTCTGTCCTCCCCTATTAGAAATTGCCCATGCTCTCGATAGACACTGTCCCCTCTGTTTAAGAACATATTGGCCATCCCAGGGAATGGAGAGGGCCTGCATCTGCAGGCAGGATCATCCCACCCACCATATCCATGGGATATAAGTCCTCTTTCACTTGGAGGTGGAGTGGACATCACCATCCCAGTCCCCTCAGGATTGGGGGAAGAACTATGGACTAGAGTGGACTTGATGGTATTCTGTTGTTCACATATGGTGATTCTAGCAATGGAAGAAATTATAACAATGAGGTGGAGCCAGTGGCCACTAGACACTTTTGGGGCAGGGAGGGGATGAGCAGTTGAAATACAGGGGCTTCTTTGAGATTTGGAGGTTGTCCTGAGTACCTTTGTGGCAACGGATGTAGGCCATTTTAAAATGGCACATACCACTCAGAACTGTGTGGGAGAGAGAGTTGTCTACGGTGTGAACTGTGGTCTATGGTTGGTGGCAAGGCCCCAGGATGTGTAAGTCCATTGAGGGTGGTGGGCCACACTTGTGGGAGATGTTTGTGTGGGATGTGGTGGGAAGTGTGGGAGGTGGGCAACATGGGAATCCCATTGGGTTCCGTGTAATATTTTGGGTATCTAAGCACCTCTTAAAATATATTTATATATATATACATAAATAACATTTTTGTAAGCAAATGCACATATATGGCATATACATTTATACATCATTTTGCAAATGTTGGTATGTATTGTGAAAATTTTTATTTTTACCCACAATAAAAAAAATTAAAAAAAAAAATAATGCCCTAATTTAAACTAAGTAATCCAACAAATGTTCTACATTAATTTAGATTTGAAGCATGGAAATAATTTTAATAAAATCAAAAACTGAAAGAAAAAAAAAAAATGAATAAAGGGAAAAACAAAACAAAACAAAACAAAAAAGAACATATTGGGCCTCCCCAGCATGGGAGTCCAACTCTTTCCCACTCATTATGTGGGTCTCTCCCCACTGATACAGCACTTTATGAAAAAATGATCAGTTGCACATTCTCTAGAAGACTGCCCCAGGTGTGCCATGTCCCAAGTGCCCCCCCCCATCCAACACCCTAAACTAGTAAACCCTTCCTGGTCATATTGCCAAAAGCATTTTCTTGATATTGTAGTTTCACCCACGTACCCACCAATCCCCAGTGTTCACCTGCTCCCTCCCCCAACCCTCCCCCCTGTTCGATGACTGTCCAACCCATCTTTCCCACCCTATCCCCCTGTCAAGCTTGCACCGCCCAACTCAATAGTATCCCTACACCCCTGTCACGTCCCTTCACTGCACAACTACTCACTTCCACCTTATCATAGATTTCACTGGTATGGGCATTAGTAACTGTTATTAGCTAAAATTATCTATAATATGGGAATAATATCTAACTCACAGAATTTTTATAAGGATTAAATGAGCTAACCTATGTAACCAACTCCGCATAAAGAAGGACCTACATAAAGGTGTGTTTCTTCTCATGCCCCTTTCATGTGTTAGCTCTTCCATGCATTTCAGTATGTCTTGGAGAAACTAATTTAATCTGCATGGGAAATCATATCTAGTCAGATGTACTTCCCATTTCACCTACTCATGGATAGAGCCCTGAGATCAGCACCAGAGTCTGGAGTTTCCTTTCTGATAGAGTCTTTGGTCATAATTTTTTTCTCTTCATTCTGACCCAGTAGACCATCATAAAACCTTCCTTTTGGTCCCAAATGACAGAGATCCTATTCAATCAAGACTTCACTGATCTACAAAGACAAGACAATTTAAAATGTGCTATGGATTATCATTTGCTAAAACAAACCTACCAAGTCCAAATTTTCCTTTTTCACAAATAAATATCAACTTAAAAAAAAAAAAGAATGTTACTAGGTTTTGTTATTTCTAATTTGAGACTTTTAAAAGCATTGGTTTAACCATAAGATGACACAGACTCTGAACTTTTTCTAACTGCCCATAATAAGGACCATATGACATACCTGATTTTCCAACGTTTCCAGAGTTTCATTGCAATTCCCTCTTGTCACATTTTGTAATTCTATCTCTCCACATACATTGAGGTTGCACAGCCGCATTGCCTTTGGAGAGCCCGCTTTAATAAAAGGGGGAAAAAAGATAGTGTTTGCAAAGATGGCCACAACAACAGCCTGTTCCTATACACATGTTCCTTTGTAATATGGCTTCACTACTTCTCCCATCAAGAGGTAGAATCTATTTCTCCAGTCCCTGAATCAGGGCTGGTCTTGTGATTTGCTATGACTAATACAATGTGGTAGAAATGGCATGTGAGTTCCAGAGCCTAGGTCTACAGAAGCCTTGAAGCTTCAGACCTACCCTCTTGGAATGCTGAAATCTCCATGTAAGGAAGCAGGTCTAACCTCCTGGAGGATAAGAGGTCATGTGGAGGACAGCTAAGGTGCTCTAGCAAACAGCCAGAACCAAAGCCCCAGACACATCAGTAAAGTCATCTTGGACCTTACAGCCCAGCCCAGATGTCCCGGTCAACTAACATATCTGTGAGAAATGTAAATCATTGTTGTTTTAAGCCACTAAATTTGGGGTAATTGGATACACAGCAGTTGATAATTGAATCAGACAATTATTACAAGAATATTTTAGGTAGATTACACTAATTGTCTTGATTTTTAAAAATCTGGAATTCAAAAGACCAGTGGACGTCTTTCCTTCCTTCGGTGTCAGAAAGGAAGATTTGCTTTCTAGAAACTAGTGACATAATGGTTCTGAATTGGATGTGATGGAGTATACTATACCTATACTGAGACACCAGAGACAATATGACAAAGTCCTATTAGATCTTGAATTATATGTTGACCTTTCCTTTGCTATTCAAATTAGGGTAACACTTGAAAGATGAAGAAGAGTTCTATTACATTGCCACACCTAATTAGGTATTACAAATACACCTATTATTCACAAGCATGAATATCTAAATAAAATGTGAAATTCTCCCATGGATTATTACTAATAACAGACTCATCAAACATTTTCAAAAATGATCTGGGATTGGCTGTATTATTGAGGCATTCAGTTCTACAGAAATGGAGGATCACCTGTAGGAAAACATGAGAGGTGGGCTGATTGGGCAAATCAAAGTAAATGTAAATGAAAAGTAGATAAACATTTAGTTAAAAGCATATAGAATAGTGGAATTTAAGCTGTCAGGAAAGACTAAAGGCTATTCCAAGAAGATACTGCCCAATATGGCATTGAAATCACGTAAGTCATGAAAATACTGGATATCATCAGGTCACATATGAAATATAGAAAATATTATTTTCTCCTTACATATGGAATACCTCTATGTAAACATTTTGTTGCATGTTTGAAGAAAAGTATGATGAAGCTAGAGAATGTTCAAGAAGAATAACAAAAATTACAAGGAGATGAAGGACTACCATGTATGGGCAGACTTAACTGTGAATCTTGACCTGGAAAGACAAAGTCTGAGAGAAGATACAATGTAAGTCTGTAGTCTAAACTAACTTTTAAAATTGGGACAAATGATATAACTCAAAGAGCAGATGTTAACCCAATCAAATTCAAGGAAATAGAATAAACTGGAAAAGTAAACCAATTCTAGAAAGATTAAGAGAAAGTGACAAACAATGATCCTGATAAATGCTTTGAGGAAAATTAGGATTATGTGATGTACCACATTAAATTTAATCATTTGCATCATGGAAGGGAGCCAAGCTCTTTCTTAAAACTTTCCATTATTAATACCACTTTCAAGGAGCTGATAGTTGAAGAGACCAAAGGTATGACCCAGTAGAGGGATTCTTATGCATACCCAGAGGAGATGTTTGAAAACACACATACCATTGGGAGTGTTCTCTTCACATGTTTCTAAGGAAGGTCCATATCTGCCCACTGCAATTCTGGCAAAAGTTAAACCCTCAGAGGTACTTTTTTCACAGAAATTAGCTGCAATGGAAAGAAAAAAACATTTTTTTCATCATAAAGCTATGGTTTTTAAAATAAATATATGATTTTTCTACCAAATTTAAAACCAGATAAAAGTTTAAAGTTTTTTTAAAGTGAGCTAAGGGCTTGTGTGACCCACTGGCCTGCCAGGGACTTCCATACATTACTATCTGGTTAATGTTAGACCATTAACCTCACTAGTAGGTTAGATAACAATTTTCTAATAAAAAGGACATACGAGGGGAGCAGATGTGGCTCAAGCAATTGGGCGCCCACCTCCACATGGGAGGTTCCCAGATTTGTTTTCCTGTGCCCCCTTGAGGAAGATGAGCAGACAGATGAGGGAGCCATCTGGGGGGAGGTGGGAAATGAAAGGTTAAAAAAAAAAAAAAAAGGACATAACATATAACTGAGTAGAGGTGGAATGTGAGCACTAGCACATCAGCAAGGAGAGTATTTTAGATTAGTTGGGATCATGAGAATTAATGATATAGGGCTTACACTGACAAAGGTCATCATGAGGATGTGGGTCAAATAAAAAATGCCAGTCATGAGGTGTGGGGGATATACTCGTTGGTAAGAGTATAGAAAATGATTGGAGTCAGGATCTTAGGGCTCTGGATCCTAAGCAAGCAGCACAACTTGTGTGCTGGGAAGCATACCACAGGTGAAGAAGTAGTTTTGAACTTTGATTCTAAGACATCATTGATTGAAGTCAAACCACTAATTTAATAATAACTCTCAAGTAAAATGAGGAAAAGAAAAAAAAACATATAAGTATATACTTTGACAGAAAAATGCATCTTTTTTCTTTTTTTTTCATTTTAAAAACAATTTATTCAAGAATATCATTCATATATGAACATACATAAACAAAAAGTATATAGTAAAAGTTCTGAACTTACAAAACAAAGATGCATAACATCATACAGGGCTCCCATACATCAGCCCACAACAAACACCTTGCATTGTTGTGAAACTTTGTAACAAATTATGAAAGAGCATTGTCAAAGTATTATTACTAACTAAAGTCCATATCTTACATTTGGTGTATTTTTCCTTACCCACTCATTATTTTTTTGTTGTTCACAAACCATACAATTTGTCAGTGGCATTTGGTATCATCACCTGGTTGTGCATTCATCACTTCAATCAATATTAGGGCATTTTCATTATTCCAAACAAACAAACAAACAAACAAACAAAAAAACCAAACCACTATCATACCCATATGTTAGCGCTACTAATTACAAATCCTATGATGTGCTCCCACCATTTCTATTCATTTACAAACATTTACAAACAACTTTTTACGAATTCCGCACAGATTAAACCTCAGCTTTCCATTCTTTAACCACATTCTTTTCTCTGGTGACTTATATTCTAGCTATTAACTCCATGAGTTTGCTCATTCTATTTAGTTCATAATAGTGAAGTCATACAATATTTGTCCTTTTGTGCCTGGCTTGTTTTACTCAACATAGTGTTCTCCAGATTATACACATTTTCATATGCTTCATGACTTCATTTCTTCTTACAGTTGAACAACATTCTATCATGTGTATATACTACAGTTTGTTTATCCATTCATTATTTGATGGACACCTGGGTTGTTTCCAACTTTTGGCAATTGTGAATAATGTCACTATGAACATCAGTGTGCAGATAACTGTGTCACTACTCTCAGTTCTTCTGTGTATATACCTAGTAGCAGTATTGCCTGGTCAAATAGTAGATCTATACCTAACTTCCTTAGGAACCATCAAGTAGACTTCCACAGGGGTTGTACCATTCTACATTCCTACCAGCAGTGAATAAGCATTCCTATCTCTCCATATCCTCTCCAACACTTGTAATTTTCTGTTTTGTTGATAGTGGCCATTCTAGTAGGTGTGAAATTGTATCTTATTGTAGCTTTGATTTGCATCCCTAATAGCCAGTGATGCTGAGCATTTTTCCATGTTTTTTTTTTTTTCCATTTGTATTTCTTCTTTAGAAAAATGTCTATTCAGGTCTTTTGCCCATTTTAAAATTAGGTCATTTGTCTTTTTATTGTTGAGTTTTAGGATTTCTTTATATATCATGGATATTAGACCATTGTCAGATTTGTGATTTCCAAATATTTTCCCCCATGACTAGGCTGCCTTTTACCCTCTTCACAAAGTCTTTTGAGGTGCAAAAATGTTTAATTTTGAGGAGGTCCCATTTATCTATTTTTTTATTTGGTTGCTCATGTTTAGGTATAAGGTTTAAGAGACCCCCACCTACTACAAGGTCTTATAGATGTTTCCCTATGTTATCTTCTAGGAACATTATGGTACAAGCTTTCATGTTTAGGTATTTGATCCATTTTGAATTGATTCTTGTATAGGGAGTGAGATATGGGTCCTCTTTCATTCCTTTGGTTATGGATATACAGTTCTACCACCACAACTTATTGAAGAGACTCTTCTGTCCCAGAAAAGTGGACTCAAGAGGCTTATTGAAAATCAGTTTATCATAGAGGTAAGGGTATATTTCTGATTCACAGTTTGATTCCATTGATCAATGTGTCTATCTTTATGCCAATACCATGTTTTTTTTAACCACTGCAGCTTTGTAATGTTTCAAAGTCAGGCAGTGTCAGTCCTCCCACATCACTATTCTTTTTCAGGATGTTTTTGGCTATTCAGATTCACTTTCCTTTCCAAATAAATTTGGTAATTGCCTTTTCTATTTCTGTAAAGTAGGATGTTGGAATTTTTATTGTTACTGTATTGAATCTATAAATCAGCTTGGGTAGAACTGACATCTTCACAATGTTTAGTCTTCCAATCCATGAACATGGAATGCCCTTCCATTAGTTTAGGTCTTCTTTGATTTCTTTTAACAGTGGTTTGTAGTTTTCTGAATACAGATCCTTTACATTCCTGGTTAAATTAATTCCTAGATATTTGAGGAATGTTTTTTATTGCTATTGTAAATGGAATTTTTTTTTCTTGATTTCCTCCTCAGCTTTTTATTACTAGTCTATAGAAAGTCTACTGATTTTCACATGTTGATCTTGTATCCAGCCACTTTGCTGAACACATTTATTAGCTCAAGTACCTTTGTTGTAGAGATTTCAGGATTTTCTAAATGTAGGATCTTGTCATCTGCGAATAGTGAGGATTTTAATTCCTCTTTCTTATTTGGACACCTTTGTTTTTTTTTCTTGCCTAATTGCTCTAGCTAGAACTTCTAGCACAATATTGAATAACAGTGGTGACTGTGGGCATCCTTGTCTTGTTCCTGATCTAGAGGGAAAACTTTCAACCTCTCCCATTTAGTTTAGTGTTGGCTATGGGATTTTCATATATGCCCTTTATTATGTTGAGGAATGTTCCTTCTATACATATCTTTTGAAGCATTTTGATCAAGAAAGGATTTTGTCAAAGCCTTTCCTGTATCGAGATGAACATGTGGTATTATTCCTTCAATTTGTTAATGTAGGTATTACATTAATTGATTTTCTTATGTTGAACCACCATTGCATACCAGGAATAAAATCTACTTGATCAGGATGTATAATTGTTTTTATATGCTGTTGTATTCTATTTGCAAGTATTTTGTTGAGAATTTTTGTATCTACGTTCATTAGAGAGATTGGTCTGTAATTTTTTTTCTTGTAGTATCTTTATCTGGCTTTGGTATTAAGGTGATGTTTGCTTCATAAAATGTGTTGAGTAATTTTCCTTCCTTTTCAATTTTTTGGAAGAGTTTAAACAGGATTGGTATTAATTCTTCTGAAAATGTTTGGTAGAATTCACCTGCGAATCCATCTAGTCTTGAACTTTTTTTTAATGGAAGATTTTTGATGACTGATTCAGTGTTTTTGCTTGCGATTGGTTTGTTGAGTTCCTGTATTTCTTGCAGAGTCAATATAGGTTGTTTGTGTGTGGTCTACAAAATGTGGTCTATCTTGGAGAAAGATCCATGAGCACTTAAGAAGAATGTGTAACCTGCTGATTTGGGGTACAATGTTCTGTATATGTCTGTAAGGTCCAGTTCATTTATCATATTGTTCAAGTTCTCTGTTTCCTTGTTGCTCTTCTGTCTAGTTGTTCTATCTATTAATGTCAGTGGCATGTTGAAGTTTCCAACTATTTTGTAGATACTTCTATTTCTCCTTTCAGTTTTGCTATAGTTTGCCTCATTTATTTTGGGGCACCCTGGTTAGGTGCATAGATATTTATGACTGTTATTACTTCCTGGTGGATTGTCCCTTTCATTAATATATAATGGCCTTCTGCATCTCATCACTTTTTTTGCATTTAAAATCTGTTTTGTCTGACAACAATATAGCTACCCCCACTTTCTTTTGGTTACTATTTGCATGAAATATCTTTTTCCACCTTTCACCTTCAGTATATTTGCATCCTTGGTCTAAGGTCAGTCTCCTGCAGACAGACTGTGGATGGCTCATGTTTTCTTGTCCATTCTGTCAGCCTATGTCTTTTTATTATTATTATTTTATGTAGTTTTTATTAAATCAGAATAAACAGAGTCTGAAACAAACAAACAAACAAAAAGAGCCTCCATGATACTTGCAAGCACATCAGGGCTTCCTGTGCCCTGCAATACTTTTACATTATTTGATTAAGTTTCTGAGAAACTTAACTTTAATATTTATCTCACACCAAATACTGAAGTTCTAATTAATATTTTTCAAATCCAGAAAGCAAATTAGCTTGTGGAATAGGAGGCTAATGAGACAAAGGACATTCTGAAAGAGTAATTCAGCACAGAGCCATGTTTGGAGAACTAGGTAAACACCAAATCCAACAGACTACTCATCAATTGTACTTAAATACTCTAATACCTCCACTTCTTCTGAAGACTTCAAGTTGTACAGGCCTAGCAATCTAATTCAAGTCGTATAAAAGCAAAAGCATAGCTTTTTATTTCAACACCATGGAAAAACTTGGCTCAGGAAGTAAAAAAGAGTCATGTCCTCACAGTCACCAGATCTGTACTCCACATGGCACTTGAATATGTAAGTTCAATGGATTGGAAATATTACCTTTTCTTCTCTCTTTACAAGGATTACTTATACCAAATTTCTGTTAAATGCCTGGCATATTGCAAAATGTTTCCCATATGTCAATGCAATTGATCATCCAAAGAATCCCATGAAACCACTGTCAGACCCATTTTACAGGTTCAGGAACAATAAGTGACTCTCTCAGAGACAGAGAGCTCACAACTGGTGGAGCCAGAATTGAATTCCATTCCCCTGAGAAATCAGTCTTCTCTATTTTAACTGTCCTATGAATCACCACTTCGTAACCTTGAGCCTCATTTGCAATTATATCTAATAAAGATAAAAAGGTATTTTGATACAAATTGAATGTAGTTACATTTATTTAAAAATCCATTTCCTACTAATTTATATAGGCCCCATTATACCAACTTAAACAAACCACAAAGGTTGTGGGGATGTATATTAATGAATTTCAAAATAGCAAACCCCTCAAAAGGAGACAAACCTAAAAAAATATAAATAGCACATTTCTCAGAAATCCACAATCCATTTTTCCACACAAGGGGTTGTTTCCAATTATTTTTAAGTATATTGTAAAATACTGGATTCTCTAAATAAATTAATATTCTATTAAAGAATAATATAGGACGTTTACATCAGAATAACAAAGCACACATACTGACAGAAAAGAACGCAAATTTGCTATCAAAGTTCCCAGTCCTTGGGATTTTGATCCCAACAGACTTGGGACTCAGCAAATAGGAAGAGCTGCCACTTATCCAATAGGCTTTTTTTTTTTTTTTTAAACTGGGGCCTCCCATATGGTAAACGGGAGCCCTACTGATTGAGCCACAGCCGCTTCCCTCCAATAGGCTTTTAAAACAGAATCCCTTCCATCTGCTCCTCTCTGAGAGTAGAAGGTTAGATTCTCGCACTCACAAGAAACTGTTCTTATAAAGAATTCTTAGTCTAACTCATTTCCTTTGACAAACTTTTGTTCACTTAAGCAGGTATAATCGGCAAAGTACTCTGAAAGATACTGAAGGTTTAAGAGTAGTTATAACTAGCTTCATTAGCGCCAAATCCATCGGGAGCGCATGCCTGCCTAAGACCACCAAGTCAGTTGCAGTTTCAGCACTACTCTTAAGAAGTTTCTCCAGTTGCTGAATCTTCTCTTCCAATTCCTCTGGGTTACATTTTCCATTTAAAATGGAAGCAGTTAGTCCCAAAATAGGAGGGCATAATAGACTATTTTCCACAGAGCTTCATAATTTCTCCATAGGGGTGGTCTAAGATTGCAACACTCATCAAACACCCAAAGGTTAATGTCTGATAGTGATAAGTAACCATTTTTCAAAACATGCAAGGTGACATAACAATTCATAACCAGAACCTGGTGTTTAGTAAACTCTTTGTTCCATTTCTCTTTTGTCCAAGATGCATTTACTTCTAGGCTTGAGTATTCCCCAAACTTGAGATCTGAAGGAGTTCTGACAGCTGACATTTGTTGAGCAACCTGGTTTGCAGTCAACCAAGAAAACCATTCTTTTTCCATTTCTACTGAAGTCACCCTTTATCTGATAGGATAGCTCTTTAGGGAGTAGTACTGCAATAAATGTCTTCCCTGAGCCAGTATTTAAACAGACTGTGGCATTATGATCCAGAGCTGCTTCAAGCAGTACAACCTGATATTTTCTTAGCATATAAATGTTATCATGAATTGCTTCTTATTGCCAAGGCAGACCAAAGAAAGGACCCATTGGTGAGGAAGCAGGGGTTGTAAACTGCAGGTCTGCCATGCTGAGGGGTTCAAAGTGGGGCTTTCCATTCATCCGATGTCTCTTTCATTGCGTTTTTGTTCTAGCACAGCTTATGTTTTAACGTTTCAGATCTCTGTGTTGCTGTTGTCTGAACTGCATTTTGACATTGTGATAGTTTATTGGAAAATCACAGCATTCCCAAGCTTTTGCTCTCAAAATGCTGATTCTAAGCTCTTTCAGTTTCCAAATCTATATTATTTCATACCCTAGGTAACCTGCAGCACGGGGCATCGCGGGCCTTTGAGAACCATTGGACCCCGCTCAGGTGTGTGCGTCACAGCCCAGCCTCTTCCTGCCGCCGCAGCTGCCATTTCCTCCTGCTCTCTATTGCCTCCTCACCACTGTCCTCTAAGTCTTTTGCGTGGGGAGTTTAATCCATTGACATTCAATGTTACTGTACCAGCATTACTTACTTCAACCATTTTATCCTTTGGCTTTCATATGTCAGCTTGTTTTTGTCTTTTTACACTTTTGGTTACACTTCTGATAGTCTTTACTTCTACATTCTCCTCCAAGCCTCTCTCTCTTGTCTATTCTGGCTGCAGTATATATACTATTAGTTTATCCCATAAAGCTGGATTCTTGTTTATGAACTCTTTTAGTTTCTGTTTATCTGTGAATATTTAAAACCTATCGTCATATTTAAAGAACAGCTCATTGCCATAAACTGTGTTATTTTTCTGTCCAAGATTTCAAATTTTTCTTTGTGCTCAAGTGTCTTTTATTTCTTTAGTGATGTTGCCCTTCAACTCCATGATTTGATTTAGGATATTTGTCTGATCCTCATTGATTAGCTATTTCAAGTCCCATTACTTGAGCTTTGATTTGTTCCTTTGCCTGTCATATCTTCCTTTTTCTTTGTATGGCTTGTAGTTTTTTGTTGATGTCTAAGCACCTGATTTTGATGTTGAGTTTACTCTGATGTTCAGTTTCTTTCTCTTGCTTAGGGATTTATTGTTAAGTTGCTACCACTATTCTTTGACTCTTGTTTCAACTTATTACAGATATTTAGGATTGCCTCTGCTTAACTGCTCAAACCAGGGCTAAGGACCCAGTAATGGGGTACAGGCCAGTTTCCAAGGGCCTTGGAGAGGGTGTCAGTAAAGGCACCTGTTCGCCTTTTTATTTATTATTATTATTCTTTTTCATGCTCTTTTCTTGTCTCAACAGCAGATGGTGCTCGTAGACCTCTCAGCTCAGACCCTAGGCAGGAATGCATTCAGAGTAACTCAGGTGGGTGGGCCTTGCAGAAGCAATAGTCTCAGGGCTGGCTAAGCCTCACAGACAAACTTTCTCAGAGGGTTCTCTACACTTGGCTGGCCTCCTTCTGCCTCTTCAGCAACCAGCCTGGGGCAGTAGGGAGGGTGTCTGAGAAGGCAAATTATCTTTAGCTTGATGTTGGCTCCCAAATCAAACAATGTCATGGCCATACTGGCCTCAAAGTATGGGACCCCTCCAATGAAGCAGACCAAATTCGCTGGCCAAAATATGAATTTGCTGTAGGCTGTGTCCCTCCATCTCCCCCTTCTTTGGTAAGAGGACCCCTGCAGTCCCCTTAGTCTGAAACTACTGCAGTCCACAGCCACTGCCATCTGCAGACTGCTGTTTGCTCCCTATGCGTGAGAGAAACATGCCCACTCCTGCTTTTACAGCTCTACGCACGCGATTTTTCAGCCAGCTGAGACTCCTTTCCTTCTCTCCTCCCTCTTCTGGGTGGTGTCTCACCTTCCCCTGGTGACCTGAGCCCCAGAACAGCCCTCCAGACTCTGCCTGTCTTCTAGCTATTTTTTTCTGGAAGAGAACTGATCCCTCCCCCTTTCTAATCTTTCATCATCCCAGAAGTATCAGAAGATACATCTTGATTTCAGAAAAGTTAAGTATGCTAGACGCGTTTATTTGAAATGGGATAATGGCATATCACCAAATGAAAATACCTGAGGGAACAATATCATCTATTGCCCTTGCTAGAAACTGCAGCTAGAAGGAAGCACAAGTGTGGGTTTTGAAAAAAATTTGACAATAAGGAGACAGACATGGTATATTGAATGTCCTGGAAAGAATTCCAAGAAGAAAACTAAGTTTTTACTATTAGGCTGATAAACACATCTTAAAGCAATTACCATTATGCCCATTGTTACTGTGATTATTATCTGAAGTTTCTAGAAGTTTTGCTGCTTTCCTTATTAACATGGGCCACCTAAACCTCACAACCTGGTACTATCCCAAGCAACTTACTTATTGTACATCTCAGTCCTTTCCACTCTTCTGGACAAATGCATCTGCCATTCTCCCAAGTCCCACCATTTTCACAGACCTTCTCAGGGATGCTTGATGTGGAGGTTAATGATCCTAAAGAACAAAAAATAACAGAATAGTATATGATCTGGCAGATTTGTTTTTCATTTTAGGGTTGTGACCATTTAATTTCTATATGTAAAACCATTACTTTGAGTATCATTGCTGAGAAATATCCTCTGTATATCATTATCAACAAAAATATGTACACTGAGAATCTACATAGAGTGTATACTAATTGCTAGATGTTATAAATACAAAGAATGCAAAACAACCATTTTTTTTTTACAAATAGATTTTATTGATACATATTAATAAATCATACAATTCTTTCAAAGTGTACAATCAGTGGTATTTGGTATAATCACATAGTTGTGCATTCATCACTTCAATCATTAGTAGTGCATTTTCATTATTTCAATAATAACAATAATAATTTTTAAAAAAACAGAAAAACAAGAAAATTCTTCAACTCTCAGTCTCTGTTTCCCTTGCTGTACATAGCTGCTATTTCTGGCTATTCTTGCATATTTATTTATTTAGCAGTTTTATTGAGATATATTCACATATTATACAATCTATCTAAAGTGTATAATCAATGGTTTTTAGTTTAATCACAATGTTGTGCATTCATCATCACAAAAAATTTTAGAATTATATCATTATTCCAAAAAGAAAAACTCCACACCCCTTAGCATGCTTTACCTAGGCCTACATAACCACTAATCAAATTTCATCTTTATAAATTGATTTATATTTATATTTTATATAAATGGAATCATATAATATGTTACACAATATATTTAGTTCATAGCAGCACAAGCATCCCATATTTGTTCTTTTGTGTATGACTTACTTCACTCAACATAATGTCCTCCAGGTTCATTCATGCTGTCATATGTTTTATGACTTCATTTCTTCTTACAGCTGCGTAATATTCCATCATGTGAATACACCACAGTTTGTTTATCCATTCAACATTTGATGGACAACTGGGTTGTTTCCAAATTTTGGCAATCATGAATAATGCTGTTATGAACATAGGTGTGCAGATGCCTATTCATGTCTATGCTCTCATTTCTTCTGGGTATATACCCAGGAGTAGTATTGCAGTGTCATGTGGCAAATCTATATTCAACTTCTTTAAGAACTGCCAAACAATCCTCTACAGTGGCTGTACCATTCTGCATTCTCACCAACAATGAATAAGTGGTCTTATCTCTCCACATCCTCTCCAACACTTGCAGTTCTCTATCTTTTTAACAGTGGCCATTCTCACAGGTGTGAAATGATATCTCATTGTAGTTTTGATTTGCATTTCCCTAATCATTAGTGATGTTGAACATTTTTTCATGTGGGTTTTTTTTTTTTTTTTTTTTTTACCATTTGCATTTCTTCTTTGGGAAAAGGTCTATTCAAGTCTTTTGCCCATTTTTTAATTGGGTCATTTGTCTTTTTAATGTTGAGTTGTAACATCTCTTTATATATCATGAATATTAAACCCTTATTGGGCATATGATTTACAAATATTTTCTCCCATTGAGTCAGTTGCCTTTCCACCCTTTTGCCAAAGTCCTTTGAGGTGCAAAAGTGTTTAATTTTTAAGGAGGTCCCATTTATCTATTTTTTCTTTTCTTGCATGTGCTTTGGATGTAAAGTCCAAGAAACCACCACCTACCACAAGGTTTTTAAGATGTTTCCCTACATTTCTGCTAGTAGTTTTATGGTCCTGGCTTTTATATTTAGGCCTTTGATCAATTTTGAGTTGATTCTTGTATAGGGAGTGAGATAGGGGTCCTCTTTCATTCTTTTGGTTATGGATATCCAGTTCTACCAGCACCATTTGTTGAAAAGACTGTTTTGTCCCATTAACATGGACTTGATAGGTTTGTCAAAAACGAGTAGACCATAGAGGTTAGGGTTTATTTCTGGTCTCTCAATTCTATTCCATTGTTTGATGTGCCTATTTTTATGCCAGTACCATGCTGTTTTGACCATAGTAGCTTTGTAATATATTTCAAGGTCAGGCAGTGAAATTCCTCCCATGTGGTTCTTCTGTTTTAGAATGCTTTTGGCTATTCAGGTACCCTTTCCCTTCCAAATGTATTTAGAATTGCCTTTTCTATTCCTGTAAAGTAGGCTATTGGAATTTTGATTGGTATTGCATTGAATTTATAGATCAGTTTGGGTAGGATTTCATGATATATAGTCTTCCAATCCATGAACACAGAATGTCTTTCCATTTGTGTAGGTCTTCATTGATTTCTTTTACCATTGTACTTCTTTGGTTAATTTGATTCCTAGGTATTTGTATCTTTTTGTAGTTATTGTAAATGGAGTTTTTTCCTTGATTTCCTCCTCAAATAGTTCAGTACTAGTGTACAAAACTTTAGTGAATTTTGCATGTTGATCTTGTATCCTGACACTTTGCCGAACTCATTTATTTGCTCAAGTAGCTTTGTCTGTAGACATTTCAGAATTTTCTAAATATAGGATCATGTCATCCACAAATAATGAGAGTTTTACTTCCTCTTTTCCTATATGGATGCCTTTAATTTTTTTTCTTGTCTAATTGCTCTAGCTAGAACTTCTATTCAAAGTTATTCAAACAATGTTGAATAACAACGGTGATTGCGGTCATCCTTGTCTTGGGAAAGCTTTCAACCTTTCTATTTTGAGTATGATGTTGGCTGAGGGTTTTCATATATGCCTTTTAACATATTGAGGAATTTTCCTTCTATTCCTATCTTTTGAAGTGTTTTTATAAAAAAAAGTATGCTGGATTTTGTCAAATGCTTTTTCTGCATTGATTGAGATGATCATATGCTTTTTTTCCCCCTTCAATTTGTTAATATGCTGTATTATGTTGATTGATTTTCTTATGTTGAATCAACCTTGCATACCAGAAATAAATCCAATTTGGTCATGATGTTTAAGTCTTTTGATATGCTGTTGGATTTGATTTGCAATTATTTTGTTGAGAATTTTTTTATCGATGTTCCTTACAGAGATTGGTCTGTAATTTTCTTTTCTTATAGTGTCTTTATCTGGCTTTGGTATTAGGGTAATGTTGGCTTCATAAAATGTGTTAGGTAATTTTCCCTTCTCTTCAATTTTCTGGAAGAGTTTAAACAGTATTGGTGTTCATTCTTTTTGAAATGTTTGGTAGAATTCACCTGTGAAGCCATCTGGTCCTGGACTTTTCTTTGTTGGGAGATTTTTGATGATGAATTCAATCTCTTTAAATGTGTTTGGTTTGTTAAATTATTGCATTTCTTGTAGTGTCAGTGTAGGTGGTTTGTGCATTTCTAGGAATTTGTCCATTTTGTTTAGGTTGCCTAGTTTGTTGGTGGAAATTTTCTCATAATATCTTCTTATGATCCTTTTTATTTCTGTAGGGTCAGCCATAACTTCCTCACTTTCATTTCTGATTGTATTTATTTGCATCTTCTCTCTATTTTTCTTTGTTAGTCTAGCTAGGGATTTGTCAATTTTACTGATCTTCTCAAAGAACAGGTTTTGGTTTTGGTAATTTTTCTCTATTGCAAAACAACCATATTTAAAAGATATACACAAAAACTAAGCATAGGAAATTAGAATTCCCTCAGGGAAACGAGATTATATAATTGTGTGTGTGTGTGTGTGTGTGTGTGAGAGAGAGAGAGAGAGAGAGAGAGAGAGAGAGAGCGCAGATCAGCCCGCAGACTTATAAGCATTATAAAAATCAAAGGAGGAATGTAGAGGACAGACATAGCTTAATTAGAGAATACTTCCCATAAAAGTGGTATTTTAATTGTGTTAACATTAATTCTGGAAAGGCTAGATGAAAATGGATGGCCCAAGTTGAGAGGATACGAAATGCAAAATCACAACAACATAGAAAGTTCTGATGTGTCCAAGAAGTAGAATAATGTTAGACATATCAACAGCATAGGTTATAGGACATGAACTGGATTGAAGGGGCTTTTTAGACCAAACCAAGGAGAGTTAATCTTGCAGAAACTTAGAGAGGACTTAAAATGAGAGAGAAATGTTATAAAGATTTTTTTTTTTTTTTTTTAGGAAATATCTCAAGAAGTGAATGAATTTAGGAGGCAAGGAAGATCAATTAAATAAAGACCCAAACTAAAGAAATGGTTCTAGGAAGTTAGGTGTCAATAGATTCAGGAGGCATAACAGACATAGGGTTATTATGATCTAATGACTAGTTATTTTCTGTGGAGGACACAGGTCTCTAAATTGGATGACAGGATGGATGGTAAACAAATTAAGCTTAAGAATATAGGAAGTGGAGTTCCAATTCCAATATGATGTTTTGGAATTAACCTCCCACACAAAAATTTTGAACACTGGCTTATACATTCTTTCCAGTAAGGGAACTACCTAGTCTCTGTGTCATGGTTGTCTGAAACTCGAACAGAAAGCCATAGTCTTAAGAAATTAATTTGTCAGCAAAAACTACTTGGAGCTATCAGAGCAACTGTAAATTGATGGTGGATATTCGAGAATGAAGGGAGTCATATAGAAGGAAAGCTCAAAGTCTGCATGAAAATTAGCCCAAATCTGGATGATGGAAGAAACAGAACATCAGGACCAATGGGACAATATCAAGCAATCTAACATATATATAATTGAAGTCTAAGTAGGGGAAAAGAGAAGGAACAGGGTATGTTTTAGTTTGCCAAAGGGCTGCCAATTTTTACCAGAAATCTGTTGGCTTTATAATGTAGATTTATTTAGGGTAAAAGTTCCAGGGTCATGAAATTCCAACTTAAGTCACCATCAGAGGTGCTTTTGGTGAGAAAGCACACCAAAGTCAGCTTCCATATGTTGAAACAAGATGGCAGGAGGTCTATTCCCAAGTTCAGCTGTAAGCTATCAGGAAAATGGCTCATCTCTCCCCAGGGCCTCAGCTGATTGAGCCTCATCACATGACAGGATCAAAAATGGCAGAGCTTTCTCTTCCCGTGTCTCTCTGAGTGAGTGTCCATTTATATCAGACCCAGGCAGGGACTCAACCTGAGTCATGCACACTGACATAGTCAAATAAAAAACCCTAAAGCAATCTTACCAAATAATCTAATCAAAGGCCCCTCAACTGACTTTAATGCAGTCAAAGGGGATCACACCCAAAGGAATAGATTAATTTACAAACATAATCTTTCTTTTTTAGTGATTTGTAAAATAATTTCAAACTGCCACAGGGTAGATAAAATATTTGAAGAAATAGTGGTCAAAATTCCCCAAATTTGATTAAGAAACTTAACTTATAGGACCAAGAAAGTAAGCAAAGTCCAAGCAAAATAAGCACAAGGAAAATCACACTTAGGCACATCATAGTCATACTGTTGAAACTCAAAGATAAAGAGAAAATTCTATAAGCAATCAAAAGTGGGAAAATTACATTAAGGGGAATAGTGACATAAATGATGTTTGATTTCTCATCAGAAAGAATGGGGCCAGAAGATAATTCAATATTACCTTTAAAGTACTAAGAAAAAAATTGCCAACTCAGAATTCAATATCCATTGATGATATCCTTCAAAAATGAAGACAATATAAAAACATTTTCAGATAAAGGTTGAGAAAGTTTGTCACCAGCAGTCATGAACTAGAAAAAGGTGGTTTAAAAGAAGTGCTTCAGGCTGAAAGGACATGATACCAGATGGAAACTTTGATCCACAGTTGGAATAGAGAGTACCTGAAAGGGAAGATATGTGGGCAAGTATAAAAACTTTTTCCTTCTCTTAATTCTTGAAAAGGCAATTTACAGTTTAAAGCAAAAATTAAAACAGGGTTATCAAATTTATAATGTATGTGGATGTAAATATGTGGCAACAGTAGAGAAAATGATACAGAGTAAATAGCACTGTACTCTTGTAAAGGTCTTACATTTTATGTTAATTCATACAATATTAATTCTAAGTGGACTGTGATAAGATAAAAAAGCATATTGTAATCTTTAAAGTTGTCACTAAGAAATTACAAAGAAGTATAAGTGAAAAGCCAATAAAGGAATTAAAATTGAACTCTAAAAATTTTTATTAACTCCCAAAAAGTCAAAAAAAAGAATAAGAACCAGATGGATAAGCAAACAAAGAGCAAAATGGTAAACACCATATCTATAATTACATTTAATATAAATGGACAAAACACTTAAATTAAAAAGCAGAACCTGTCAGACCGGATGAAAAATCAACACCCAACCATTTGTTATCCAGATGATATGCACTTCAACCATACAGATGCAGAGAGGTTGTAAGTAAGAGGATAAAAATATATATATTATAAAAATAGTAGCATATGAAAGCATTATATTAAAGTATACCTATAGACAAAGAATATCTTCAGAGATCAAGAAGGGTATTTCATAACAGTAAAAGGGCCAATGCATCAAGAATACATCATAAATGTATGCACTCCTGTGGTAGTTTGAGACTGTATGTACCTCCCAAAAATCATATTCTTAAAGCTGGTCCATTCCTATGGGTGTGATTCTATTGTGGGTTGGACCTTTTGATTAGTTTACTTCAGTTAAGGACTTTTTGTTTGGGTTACTTCAATTAAATCATGACTCAGCATGGGTTTTAATCTTCTTACTGGAGTCCTTTATAAGTAAGGTTAATACAGAGAGAAAGCCAGAGAAATAGGAAGCTGAAGGCAAGGAAGCCTAGAGGAGAAGGGAGAGCCCAGCAGACATGACCATGTGCCTTGCCATGTGACAGAGGAGTCCAGGATCACTGGTAGCCAGTCTTCAGAGAGAAATTGTAGCCTGATGATTTTTATCAGCCTCAGAACTATAAGTTTGTAAGTTAATAAATCCCCATTGTAAAAGCCAACCCATTTCTAGTATATTACTTTCAGCAGCCTAGCAGAGTAAAACACCTAATTACAGAACTTCACAATACATGGAGCAAAAAACTGGCCAAATCAAAGGGAGCAACAGAAAATCTATACTCGTAGTTAGAGATATTAACACCCAAAGATTGGTTTTGAAATTTTAATAAAATTAATAAAGTAATTTCTAAGAATAGAAAGGCAAAAATAGAGAGAGAACACAAATTACCAAGATCAGGAATTACAGAGGGGATATCATTACAGAACCAACAGGTATTAAATAGATTTTAAGAGACTATTATGAACAACTTAGTGCTAATAAATTTCACAACTTAGATGAAATGGACAAATTACTTCAAATTACTTGAAAAACACAACTTAGCAAACTAAAATAGAATTAATAGGAAATGTGAATCCCTCATAATAATTAAAGAAGTTGAATATTTTTAAAAATAAAAATAAAAACTAAACCTTACCAAAAGGAAATTACAGGCCAAGACAGTTTTACTGATGAATTTTGGCAAAGATTTAGGGAAGAAAAAGTACCATTCTTATACAAACTCATCCAGAAAATATAAAAATGGAGAAATTTCCCAAGCCATTTCATAGGGCCATGATAATTCTGATACCAAAATCTGAGACAGACATTCCAAGAAAAGAAAATCACAAACCAATAGTCCTCATTTATACAGATGTAAAAGTCCTTTAAAATTAGCAAATCAAATCCAACAATATATAAAAGGATTACACATCATGACCAAGTTTGATTTATCCCAATAATGTAAGATTGGATTAAAAATAGAAAATTAATTAATGCAAGTCACCATATAATGGAATAAATGACTAAAACCATATATTCATCTCAATAGTTGCATGGGGGAAAGAGCATCTGACATATTTGTTAAAACTCACAGGAAACAAGAAATAAAAGAGAATTTCCTCAAACTTATAAAAGGCATTTATTTAAAAAATACCACCAACATCTAAAGTTACTAGTGTAATATTACTACTACATGTACTATATGTTATACATATAGAATAATATAATATTATTATCTAAATAGTATAATATTGAATTCTTTCTCCCAAGATAAACGGAAAAGTGTACAATATAACTTCTCTAACCACTTCTATTCAATATTGTATTGAGGGTCCTAGTAAGTGCAATAGGCAGGAAAATGAAACAAGAGGCATAAAAGCAATAAAGGATAAAATAGAACTATCTTTTGTTGCAGATGGCATCATCATTTACATTGAAAATCTGAAGATGTCTTGAAAAAAAAAAAGCTTCTTATAATTAATAAGTGAATTTAGTAAGGTTGCATAATGCAAAAATCAATACCCCCCAATTAAATTTATCTCAATATATTAGCTAGCAGCAAAAATTTGGAAAATAAAATTATAAAATCATTTCCATTTAAATTAGCACCAAAAATCATAAAATTCTTGGAAATGAATTTAACAAAAAGTGTGCAAAAAGCCATTTCTGAGAGAAATATCCTTATATTTTCTAAGGGCCAAAAAGACTTGAACAGACACTTCATAAAAGAAGAAAATGACCAACAAGCCCATGAAAATACTCAGCACCTCTAGTCATCAGTGAAAGGCAAATTAAAACTGTAATGAAATATCACTTCACGCCCATTTTAAAAAAATTGAGGATGGAAAATGCTGCTGAGGATGGGGAATAAATGCAACTCTAATAAATTGTTATTAGGTATTTAAAATGGTAAAACTCCTTTGGGAAGTTGTATGGCAGTCTATTATAAAGTTACGTATATACCTACATAGGATACAGAAATTCTACTCCTAGGTATTTATGCAAAAAGATTGTACAAGAATGTTTCTAGAACATTCCTGTGATGGTAGCTGTTGGGTGCCACCAATATCCTTCCGTTTAGAACTGAAGCACTCATTCTCCAGCCTGGGGCAATGTTAGCAACTAAGAATACTTAACTGCGTTCTTTTCTAGAAATTGTCCTCAACTAAAGAAATTCACCTTGTTCAAGATCTCCATGACACAGCCTGTGACTGGTCTATGTCAGAGAATAAAGGCACATTCCTCAGTCTTAATGGAAGGTGTGGTAGAGTGCAATTTCCGAAGATGGCTGCAATATATATCTCCTATTCACCTACTCTTCTCATAGATGATGACATTCGTCCATCGAGGGGTGAGGTCCATGTTCCCTCCCTTTGATCTGAGTAGAACTTTGTATTTGCCTTGATGTTGTGCGACCTCAAAACCTCCATCTTAAAGGACAATTCAGCTTCTCTCTTTCTCAGGGCATATGCCTTGGAGACTGAATCTATAGGTGACATGAAAGAAAAGTCTAATCTGAAGCCTCCGTGTTGGAGAGATCAAGTAGAGAAACTCCATAGAAATAGAGAGAAAAGCCCAAGCAGCTCCAGCTGTTTCAGCTGTTTGAGTCTTTCTAGCCCAGACACCAGACATCTGAGTGAAGAAGCCTTCAAGATGACCACAGGACCTGCTGGCATCTGACTGCAACTTCATGAGTGACACTAGACCAGAATTGCCAGTCAAGCTATTTCTGAATTCCAGTTCCAGAAAACCCATGAAAGCTAATAAATGAGTATTGTTGTTTAAGCTACTAAATTTTGGAGTTCTTCTGCAGCAATAGATTACTATTACTAATCACTAGTGTATAACTATTAGACAATTCTGAAGGACCACCCTAGCAACAGAAGTGTTTTGGTTCACTTTCTCTATCTATGCTCCCTTGCAACTTGAATCCTTCACTCCACTATAAATATTGATCCCAACAGCACCTCCCAAAACCTTTCTGTACATAAACCTGTAATTCAGAATTTGTCTTCCAGGGAACTCGACCCTGACAGTTTTATTCATGGTAGGGGAAAAAAAAAGGGAAAAAAGAAACCACCCGCAAAAAAGTCCATTAATAGAACAGGAGAATGAATAAACAAATTGTGCAAATTATGGTATATTCATACAATGGAATATTGTTCAGCAAAAACAAAGCAAAACAATAAACACAACACAGGTGATGGTCAAACACTTTATGTTGAGAGAAAGTATTCATATATGAAGAGTACATATTGTATGATTCTATTTATCTGAAGTTCAAGGATAGCAAAATGTATTATGGTGATAAAACCAGAGCAGTTTTTGCCCAAGTTGGGAGGATAGCTGAGGAATTGACCGGGAACGGAACTCTCTGGTTTGATGGAAATGTTGTGAGTACATGAGTATAGACATTTATAAAAACTTGTTGAATTTAATACTTGAAATCTTTGCATTTTTCAAATATTTCCAACATTTAAAAAAGAATATTGGAATCAGAACAGGGTTAGCCACATTACATTTTAGATGCTTACAGACATCATTTGGATATGCCTAACAGATACTGAAACATAGGATATGAAGTCCAGAATAGACAGAGTGGAGTTGGAATTGGCAGTCATCAGCCTTTGATAATCGAAGCTATGGGGTAATTAAAATCACCAAGGGAGTGTGTATGAAACAAATTCCAGAGGACCAAGAGTGGAATGCTAGGAGTTCCTGCAGTTACTATCTCTGTGTTGCCTCAGTGGTAATCCTCAATATCTGCTTAACCAAGACCCTTTATTAGATTCCCCCTTTAAAACAACTAGTTTGGTTCTGTTTTCTGACTAGACCCTGACTACAGAAAGGTATAGTAGGGGAAAGTAACCAAAAAAAAAACTCAGCAATCAGATAGAGATCCAAGAGCCTTCTATGAAGGGCAAGGAAAGGGAACCCCCACCCAACAACCCCGGGGGGGGGGGGCGAGAATCCTGGTCAATAGAGTCAAATTCTGCAGAAGGATATAGAAAAATAAGTTTATTTGATTTCAGAATTAGGAGTTGGTTGACCCAAACAAAGCAGTTGCAGCATCTAATGGGGATCGATGTTCCATGTCCTCCTTTCCCTTATTCTCTCTCCCTCCCTCCCTCCCTTCTTTCCTGCCTACTCTTATCTCCTCTCTCTCTCTTTCCATCCTCTCCTTTGTTTTTTGTTTGTTTGTTTGCTTTGTTTTTTTTTCTTCCTTTCTTTCATCCATTTCACTCAACTACAAAGTGGTTATGAATCAGAATCAGGGCTACTGGGGCAATTTGTGCCATTGTGCACTGCACAGAGTCATCTCGTTGAGAAGGTAAGTGGACCTAAAATCCTGCTCACATTCCCCTCAACATGCCATATGTGAAGGTAGGGGGAACTGTGTTCTTTAAGATACACATGTCTGCTAATGTGGGGAAAAGTGGGAGGTGTGGGGAATGGGGCACATGGGAATTCGTTACATTCTTTTATGCAGCATTTTATGCAATCCAAGCATCCTTCAAAAACAAATAAAAAACATATTTTAAAAAAAGAGAGAGACATGAGGTATGGGTCATCCCATAAAAGGTGCCGTTTACTAATTTGTCTGCCCAAAGTGGGTATCTTTCTTAATTCCTCCACCCAGAGCGAAGCCTGCTGGCTCCCCAGATCCAATTCTGTGCTTCTTCTCAACTTCAGATTTAGTGGCATTACATTGGTAGCTTTTAATCAGTAATTCTGGGAGTATTTCTACCACAGAAATCAAGAAATGCCACAAATTAGAGATTTTTTTTTCTCCCAGAGAGCCAGTTTCCAATATATTATTAAAAAGGCCCTCTGTAGGCTAGTATGGCCCTGACCAGAACAGGCAAATTTGAGGCCAAAGAGTATATGATTGAAGGACACATGGAAGAACTCTTTTTATAAGTTTGTAGACTCCTTGAAGATGTCCGTATCAAATACCCATTAGTTTGACTTCTGGGAAGATGGCATTGGAGTAGGTCAGCAGGGCTTAACTCTCTTACAAAAACAATGGCCGGGGAGTGGATGTGGCTCAAGCAGTTGAGCGCCTGCTTCCCAGATGGAAGGTTCCAGGCTCAGTTCCCAGTGCTTCCTCAAAAAAACAACAATGGAGGAAGGGCAAAAAGCTGTCTGAGGGAGCTGCTTTGGGAATCTGCAGACCAGAAGAGTGATGCACATCATCCAGGAGGGTGAGGGATGGAGAGATGAAGAAGCCAAAACAAAAACCTTGGGAGCAGATGTGGCTCAAGTGGCTGAGCGTCTGCCTACTACATAAAGGTCCTGGGTTCAATTCCCAGTGCCTCTGTGGCCAAATAAGAGGGGAACAGAGGTCATCCTCCCTGGAAAGAGGGAGGTGTGGAGGAGGGCAGAGAATGGTTTCTCTTCAGTGAGTTTATCCAGCAAAGCCGACTTTGAATCACTGCCCTCACCAGCCCAGCAAGAGAAGGTTGAAAGAGGTGCTTCTGTGAAAAGATTTGTCAAAGATCACCACCTGCTGTCAGGCCAGGAAACTTTAAGATGTCGCAGGGCAAAAGCCAATGCTTATGCAGGTGTCCCATATATGCTTAGTTCACACTGACATTCTCTTTTGGTCTTCAGGGAAAAAAAAATTTCCCTTGGCTCCTGAGATTTATTCCTTTATGTCACTCCCAGAGTTATCTTCCCAGACACACAAAAGTCATCACCTTTATTTTTAAAACTTGATGGGCTTTCCCACTCATTTACTACTTCACTCATTGAAACTTTCTCTGCTCACACATAGAAATTCACAGTCAATAAATACATAATAACATAAAGAAAGGACGACCATAAAAGCATATGGAGTTTTTACTGCAAAATCTCGAGGAAAGTGGTGTTTGTACACTTGAACCCACCGAACTAATGTGATGCACCTTTCCCAAGAGACAAATTTGGTTGACTATTGCCCAGCAGAAAATTTTGAAAATTTGGCACGCTAAAAGGCTCTCCTTTGTTCTTTTCATCATTCCACAAATCTCTATTAAGCACCTACAATAAGGAAAGTACCAAGTTTAGATCCACTTAAAAACAATTAAGAACTGGATCCCGATATCAAAGAACTTAAGAGCTACAGTAGAGATTTAATTATAATTGTTTTATGATGAATTTCTCTGTTTACCTGAGGGAATATGCAATTCTTTTAAATTGTGAGATATTTCAAATGTACAATGTAGAGAGAATAATATAACATTCCCAAATACCCACTATCCAGACTGAAAAGATAGTAAATTTCCTTTATATCTGCATCAGACTTTTTTTCAGAATAAAACTTTATAGAAAAAGCTGAAACCCCTTTATACTCCTTTCTACTCACATTCCTCCTCGTCCCTACCCAGAGGTTACACTATTCTGATAGTGTTATATCTTTCCCATCATGTTTTATACATTATTATATCCAATGTAATCAATATGCAGCATTTATTTGTAGACTTTTTATGACTAATTTAATGATTTTACGGGTTACAGTTTTATTTAGTTATTTTACTTTCTCTTGGAGTTAAGTTTGGTCTTTCATATATATTTAGAAATTTTCCATTTGTTCTGTTTTCATATTAACTGGGATAAAGTTAGCTTTTGGTTTTTTGTCTTTGCTCTTCTTTGATTTCCATTCCAGTAATTTGTTCTTATCTTTCTTATTGCCAAATGCATACTTTCTTAGATTTTACTTTCTGTTTTTAAACTTCTAAAGTTAGAATGCTTAGATCACTAATTTTCCATCTGTCTTGCTTTGTAACATACCCAAAGCTACAAATGTAGCCCCCAAGTATATTTTTCAGCTGTGTACACAAGTTGTGATGTACAGGATTTCCATTGCTATTTTAAATACTTTGTAATTTTTTATTTGATTTACTCTTTGAATTATTTTTTAAAGATTTGTTTATTTACTTTATTTTTATTTTTTAAAATCTCCCTCCTCCCCCAGATTGTCCTTTTGTCTGTCTGCTCATTGTTTGCTCGCCTTCTCTAGGAGGCACTGGGAACCCAACCTGGGATCTCCCACATGGGAGGGGAGTGCCCAATGGCCTGAGCCAGATCAGCTCCCCATGGGCTACGGCATCTGATGGCTTGTGGATCTGCTCGTTGCTCATTGCAGCAGGTGCAGTTTCTAGCTTGTCTTCTTTAGGAGTCACAGGGACCCGAACCTGGGACCTCCCGTGTGATAAGCAGGTGCCCAACTGGTTGATATACATCAGCTTCCCTGAATTATTTTTTAAAAATATTCTCTATATGTAAGGGATTTTCTTGGTTGTTTTATGCATTGCCTAGTAATTATATTGCATTATAATCAGAGAACATAATCTGTAGTACATTGATTATTTGGTATTCATTGATAATTTTTTTCTGAAAATAATGTATATTGTAGAAATCCAAATAGATAAACCCATTGGATCTTTTTCAGATGTGCTTTTCAAATTTCTAAATCATTATTAATTTTCTCTGTGTAACCCATCAGTTTTCTCAGAGAAGGGTATCAGACTCAACCACCATGATAAGGTCTCTGTTTATTGCCATAATTTTGCCCAGTTTTGCTTTATATATTTTGAATCTGTACTGTTTGGTGCATACAGGTACAGGATTATTGATTCTTCCTAGATGAATTTCCATCTCCTGGGGAATTTATTGAAACCCTTCATTGGTGTTCCCAGCTTGTGGCCTGCCCTACCAAATTTGGACTTGTTTATCTGCACAGTTATGTGAGCCAATTCCTATAATAAATCTTATAATATTTACATTATATATTATATATGTAATATAATATATATATATATACCTAGAGATATATCTATATCATCAGTTCTGTTTCTCTGGAGAATTCTAATACAAGATGATAGAATTATTTAGCCCTTTCTCTAGTGGGTGGATTTTCTAATCTCTTGTCATGGATCAGACAGCTCCTTGAGGCTCCAGGTGGTATGGACCAGTGGCTCAGGCCCAGCTTTCCCACTTCACATAGGATGGAGGTCATGCCTCCTGTTACATGTGTGAATTCAAGTCACAACTGCCCATCCTCTAGGATTTATGCTGTTGTCTTCTCACCATTAGGGTATTGACTTTTCTCTTTGTCTTTGCCACCTGGGATTTCACTTCAAGATAGAAAGGCTGCTTATATATTTGAATTATTGTCATATTTTTCATGGAATCTACATATTTTTAAGTAGGAAGGAGATCTATCCATGTCCAGTCTGCCTTGTTGGAAGTCAAGAGTCATTTTTTTGTAGGTAAGGAGTATTTTGACACCCTTGAAAACAGAGGAAGTGGGTTGTATCTTCAGGTCATATCACAGTGCCTGATGCAAAGAATATACTAAATGAATGTTTGCTAATTGGCTTCTTTGCCATTTGTTTTTTGGGTGAGTATATCTTTTCCAAGCTGAGCTACATCCAGTCCTCTATAATAATCATATGTTTAACAAAAGTCAGACCCAGCAAGATTAAATAAGTTGTTTCTATCTCTTAATTAGTTTTAGGGTTATGGTTTCATAAAAGTGACATTACCTTTTCTTTAGCACAACCTCCTCATTCTACATGAAGGTTCAGTGATTTGTTCCAAGGCAATAATTAACTAGTAGCCAAGCAGGGACTAGAATCAGGCCTCCTGGCTGCTAGTCAAGTGTTCTTGTTCCCTCATCACAGTGTCTGACTTTACCACAGGGCAGTGAGTGTCAGCTTTGCTTTGTCTGAGGATCCATACACTGGAACTTACTTAATAGCAGTATTTTCTTTTATACCACCCATATGAAAATAACGATATTTCCCCACCTTTTTAAAATTGTAATAAGTAATGTTTCTGGAAATATTAGCTCTATTTTCAGTACTTTATCACACACCATGGAAAATTAAATGCAGAATGTATATGACTTTCACATTTCATATTACTTGAGAAAGTAACATAAAATACTATTAAGAATTTCAGATGAAAAATATAAATTCCTTCTCCTAAATTATACCATATTAGAATTTTTCTCTCATAGGAATTCTGTCTAGAGTCTTCCTAGTGGCTAGCTTAGGATCTTTTGGGAGTTTAAAATACAGGCACCTGGCATCTGTCCCAGACCAGGACCTTGAGATCATTGAGAAAGGATAAAGGTTAGTCTTAAATGAGAGCACAGTGTTTAGGAAAGTTTACTTTCTTTTGGGAAAAAAAATAATAAAAGATGCATATGAACAAAATATATAAAGTTTAGGTTTGATCTAAGGTAAAGGTTGTTTAATATTAACTACCTAGTTAAACATTTCAACAAATGTAAGTAATTTAATAAGCTTTCCCTTGATGGTGCAGTCCAGCATGAATATTGAAAAACAATTGCAAGAAGATATGGCAGCTATTAGAACTGTTTCTGTTTCAATTTGAGCCAGTCAATTGAACTTAATGATTAAACTTATTGTAGACCTTCAGTTTGATAACTTGAGCTTCAGTCCAAGATCCAATCCAGGTCAGTGGTGACTACAGTTCAAAGTATAATTCAGCAAGTGGAGAGAAGTGTGCTCTGCACTGAACTATCTAAAAATCCACAAATAAGAAGATAGTAGCTAACATTTATTAAGTGCTTACAGTGTGCTAGACATCATCTTAAACCTTTGCAATGTATTAACTCATTTCATCTTTATAACAGCCCTATGAAATAGGCTCAATTATTATTACCATAATAGATAGGAAAACTGAGGTATAGAAAGGTTAAGTAACTTGTTTAAGGCAACAGGCTGGCAAGCTGTACTAGGAATTGAACCCAAGAAGTCTGGCTCCAGAGCTTACTCTCAATAGTATACCCTTAATTATCATACTTATAATAGATCTTTCTCAAAAATGTGTGTTATGACATAACCACAGATGATGGTCATATCCAGAATTTAAAGTAAATATATTAACACCTGTAATCCAGGAAAACCCCAGTAAGCCAAGATTCTTGCCTCTTTGTCTAAGAAAGTGTCTTTAAAAATGGGGTCAGCACTTTAACCTTCACTAATTCCGATGTTAAAATAATCCATGCCCCTCAGCCAATTACATAACAGAATTCATTGCTCAAAAAATAATTTCATCCTTTCCATGGCAGTTATTTCCTTGATTTAAAAGGTGGTTATATGAGGAAGCCACAAGGGAGAACCAGTAAAGGCGCGAAAGAGATTCACAACAGCAGGATTAGGACTGAACAACACTACTGTTCCCTAAAACCTAACTTCCTTCATCCAGAACTACTCACCAGGCCTTTCTTTTTGTTAAGCCCAAAATGCAACTCTCCTCCAGACACAATCACAAGTGTTTTATTCATTATGGAATGTACCTCTTTGAGAAGTGCTGTCATTGAGTAAAATGAAAACCAAGTATCTGTGGAAAAATTATATTCTGAGAAACAATAAACTCTCCTTGATCTTTCATCACAACCTACTTTTTCTACTGTGCAAGAATTATCAATGTTATGAAATCTGACCTTGGGGCAACATTTCAACCTACTCTATGTCATGTTAGCACAAGGAATAGGTGAGTCCTGTAGTAAGGAATGAAAGTTAGAGAACCTGGAAAGGGGAGGGAAACACAATCATGATGACAGCGAGCATGAAATCCTATGAGCCAGGAAAGGTGTAGGATGTGGTGAAATAAGGTATAATCATCATTGCTAGTGTGTTATGAGGTTAACACTTTCCCATTTGAAGGCATTAAAGAAAACATCCTCTACCATTTTGATTATGGACATCTGCCTATGCTTGCATCAAGCCCAGCTTAAGTTGGAAAATGTCAAGGGAAGGAAAAGAAATAGAATGAAGCTTAATTGTGTTTTCATTTTATTTTTACCATCAGCTGTGATGAGACCTGAAAGCTACAATGTGTCCTGTGTCACAAGGTTCTTGCTAGTGGAAATACAAAGCAGAGATTAAAGAGTACCTTACCTTTGTCCATTCTGAAAATGCCTCAAATAACGTGGATAGGTTTGAATGAAGAATAACATAAGGCTGGAACTTTGGCAAAACTTAGACTTGCTCCAACATAAAAGCACTATGCAAGATTGCTGATCACATGATTAAATACAGGACACACATAGTTGGAAAATTCTTAATGAAGCCTAGAGTCCTGGAAAATGGTCAGTGTCTCATGGCTTAGAGCTGAGAAAGAAACCTAAAATGGTATCTTTCTTAATTGATTAAACATTTCCAGAATTGCATTTCTTTTAATATTTTGAAGCAATGCAAGGAATTGATAGCTAAGTTATTTTGCTTGTAAATACAACTATTTGACCCTTAGTCCAGTTTCTAGTGTTCATGTGATTCTTTCATTTACTCATCAACTATGCACTGGTAACTCTTTTCCAAGAGCTATTGTAGGTACGAGGAAAATAGGTTAGTAAGCCATGTCCTTGTTCTTTTGGAGCTTTCATTCCAGAAGTGGGGAGACTGACAGTAAACCAGTAAACAAGTAAGTAAGGAATATTTGGGTCATAAAAGCCATGAAAAAAAAAAAAAAAGAATGTGAAAGAGAGTAAAAAGGATGGTAATGTTAGACTAGGTAGATAAGAGAGGTCTCTTTGAGGAGGTGACATTTAACCTAAGACTTAAGTCATCAAAAGAGACAGCCATATGAAATACTGGGTGAAAGTTGTTTCAGGCCAACTAACTTCATTAGAGAAGAAATTCTAGTATTGGGCTCCTTTTGGAAATTGCAGAAGTCATCAATAGTTTTGAAAAATGTCTTTGCCAAGCAAAACTTCACATGGGTGGTAATCGTGTTACCAGATACATAGACTGAGGAAGTGTTACACTTGACAATATATCTGATTGTGTTGCTTTGTTGAAAATATCATTATTTCTTAATATTTTCATCATCTGCCTGTGAAAATGCCAACTATTATTGCAGCAATCCTGAAAGAAGACTTATACATTCACATGAAATGCTGTCAACGTCATCACAACCAGGGTCTTGAATTGTGGTCTTCAACAAGAGAACATATTAAGAAATAGAAGCAGAATAAGAAGTTTTTCTCTACTTCACACACACACACACACACACACACACTCATTGGTATTCTAGGTGCCAATTAGAATAATTAGACAGGGATGAGCTAATTGATGGCTTGTTTAATGGATATTAGATATTTGGGGCTATGTGGATGAGAGAAGCCTTTCAATTAAAGGCAGTGACCACAATTAATATTGCTAGAAATTACAGTCTCTTTTGCTCTTCTGGACTAGGAGATCAAAGCAGACAACTATTGTACATTGCAAAGCTGAAGGAAGTGCTTTTGCACAACCTAGTTGTTTCTGTTGACAAAATAAATGTCAAATACAATACAGTAGGTGACCCAACATTTTATGTGTATTTGTTTATGCATGTTATTTCTTTTTAAAGCATTCATAGTTTTAATCAATTTCTCTGAGATATCCATGATTCCCCTCAAAAAACCAATTTAAAAACAATTAATCTCTATACTCAAGTAAAGGGGCCAAATAAGAACATACAATAATTGCGTGGAATGGAGGGGAAGGTAAGGAGGGGAAGGAACAACGGGAGGTTGGGGGAGGGGAGGGGACAGGGGAAGGAGAAAGGAAAGAAGAAAAGTACAATGGAGTGGAATGAATGGAAAGAATTGAAATAGAATAAAGAAGGATTTGCCAACTAAAACTCACCTTCAATAAAATGTACAAGACAAAATCACAACAGAAAACACCTAGTTTTCCTTTTTTTTAAACCATAGCAATAACCCCTTCCTTTTCCACAGGGTTGATCCAAAAGCTGAGAGATGCCCCTTATATAAAGAGTCATATGAAAAATTCTGCTTTGAGCAAGGGAAAAGTCTTTTTTTCTGAGGAGTTGCTATGCTTCTACTATTTGAGATGAGATCTTTGTTACCTATTGTGCTTGTCTTTGGGTCTCAGCCCTCAGGAAATTCAAGGATACAGACACATATTGTATTTATTTGTAGCAATTCTCCCTGGGCTTTGACACTCAATATTCTTTATATGCGGCAACTATGTCCTCTTCCTTATGTTGTTTTTGTACTTTGGTCCTTGTTTTAATGGTTCTGTTATAACTTTCCTTTATAGGTCACCACAAACTTCCCTTTGAAAGTAGATGTCATTTCGATAAAGGAAAGAAAGAAAAAAAGAAGGGAGGTACTGCAATAATCTTAAAATTACATGCTTTAAATAAGGTCTTATAATAAATTTATAGACTTAGTGGGTAAAAGCTGTAGTTTATAATTTTTAAAATCTCAATGAAAGCATTTTATGAACCTTAAACATGTAAACAAAAAATATTTCCCCAAGTTGAAATTTTGTTTTTGTTCTGTAAATTGCCTCATGTTGTTATCAAAATACTGTTTTTTAATACTCTACTCTCTAAATACTGTCTCCTGTTTTTTTTTTTGTTTTTTTTTTTTTAAATGCATTCCCACACTGTCAGCAGCCAATATATTTGACCCCTTTTGTTTTCAACAATGGACTTTGACATTGTGTCTTGCATTGTGCTCCTGTTGGCTCCCCCAAACTTCTGCATCTTCTCAGAGCCCAGGCTCTGCCTCTCTTGCTGCACTCTCTTCATTGGCATTATTTACACTTCATCTTCTTAGAGACTTTCTCTCTCTCTCTCTCTCTTTTTTTTTTGTTTTTAACAAAAGGGAGTGTTCAGCACATACAACTTTGAGTTCCTTTATGCAAAAGCTCAGCAGCCCAAGGGAACCAGTATTAGAATTATTAAAAGTCTCTGTTGTGAGATCCCAAGGGCAGAGCTTTCCTTTAGCAATCATTTTTCACACCCTGACCCCTCCCTCATCCCCCTTTGTTCCAGTCTCAGCTCTGGCACACTGCAAGTGCATAAATACATTTAGAAGATCTCAAAATTTCATTCGTTTTCTACACCTGGAAAATGGCAAATTTATGCGGGTCCCATAAGATCATTTTATTTATTACTTCAGTGATAGCATTCCTAAGATCCTTCTAAAGTGAAATTCCATTCTATGCGCATGTTTGATTGTGTGTGTGTATGTGTGTGTGTCCCTAACAATTTACTGTTCTTGGATTTAGTTAAATAAACCCAAATAAATGTTATTGTTTTAATTGTTACTGTATGAGTAACTCAATCGGGAATTAAAGAGCATAGAGCCTAAGGAGGCCTGTACAATCATGTCATTCTCCATTTCTCCACACACTCTCAGATTCCTCCATGTATATAAACTATATGCTAGCCATCAACTGACCCTTGTCTTTCATACTTAATAAAAGGCATCCCAGGGGGCAGCCGCAGGCTGGACAAGGCACTTTCCTGTACTGGCATGCCTGGAGGCAGGGACAGAGGCTCAAGCCTTCTCTCACTTTGAGTTAAACTTAGCAAGACATTACCTCTCTGGATCCTGACCACAGTCCTCCAGATGCCTAGTCCCAAAACGATGGCCGTCAGCAACCCACACACAATGGCTACCAGCTCCCTGAGGTTACAGGCGCGGCAGGAAGCCATGAAAAATCAAACAAAAAGTCCACGGCTGGGTGAGAATGAACTCACTTCTTTTCTTCTAGAGCAAAGGAGTTTAATCAGAAAGTTTCTAAAGACAAAAAAATAATTCAGTGACTTATCAGGCAGATGTCCTCATTTTTCACAAGTTGAGGTTAATTGGAAGGCAGTACAAGTCACCTAGTAGTATATTCATACTCTACTTGCAATTTCCTCATCCTTCACTGGATGAGAATATGAAAAAGTGACTGGCATTATGGGAAAAGGGAAATAACTCAGGGCAATAAAGAAGAAGGGCAGGGAACAGCCAAAAGGGTCAAAGGGTAAATTTCAGAGAAGCGAGAAAGTAAAGGAAAGGAACAAAAAGGAAGAAAACTAGAGAGAAAAGGAGGAAGTCAGTGGATCCTGGTAGTCACTAGGGCCCAGCTTTCTGTGCCTTGGTGTTAGGAGGGTCCTGGGGAGGTAGACTAGTAGGTGCTTCAGGCCACACAAGCACCTGCTTGGGGAAAGGAAATAGGCTGTCAAGGAGAGGTTAAACAGCAATACCCACACATGATCCCAGTGTTTGCACTTCCTTAAGGAGCCCACATTTATTATTATTATTATTATTATTATTATTATTATTAGAGAAGTTGTAGATTTCCCAAAAAGTCATGCAGAAAGTACAGAGTTCCATATACCTCCCTATTATTTGTACCTTGCATTAGAGTGGTACATGCATTACAACTGATGAGAGAATATTATTATAATGTACTATTAACAATAGTCAATAGTTTACATTAGAGTTCCCTGTTTGTGTTGTACAGTCCTTTCTGTTTTTTAAAATTTTTTCCAGTCACACATATATACAACCTAAAATTTCCCCTTTAAAGCACATTCAAATATGTAATCCAGAGTTGTCTATACAATTTAGGCATTAACTCCGCATTACCTATCCCCACGCCATCCCCTGGTAACCTATATTCTAGTTTCTGACTCTATGAATTTGGTTATACTAATTATTTCATACCTGTGAAACCATACAATATTTGTCCTTTAGTGTCTGACTTATTTCACTCAACATGATGTCGTAAAGGTTTTTGGTAGCTGCGGTTGTTGAGTGGACATTAGTGGTGTGGCGTGAATTTTGAAAAGCACTGAAGTCCAGCCTTACAGCCCATCTGAGTCATTGCAGGCTGGTATCTCACTGCAGCTCAGCTCTGACCCTCTCCTGCCCAGGGTCATATATTCTTCCCTATCCCTTCCTCATCTTCAACTGGAAGAAAGGATGAATGTTCCCCTCCCCAGTCATAGCTCTGTTCACAGCTGCTGTGGATTCACCAAACTCGTATTAAGTACCTTTGATGTGTTAGGATCATTACAAGACACAAACAGGCTCTTCAAAGAACTCGTATTCTGGCAAAGATGTGAATTTGGATACAGTTACTGTGGTAGGTTGAATTATGTACCCCGCGGGGGTGGGGCATGTTCTTAATCTTAATCCATTCCTGTGGGTATGAACACATTTTAAGTAGGAACTTTTGAAGATGTTATTATAGTTAAGGTGTGGCCAGTTAAATGAGGTTCTGCCTTAATCCTATTAGTAGAGGTTTTTGAAGAGAAAGCCATTTGAAGGAGTGGCAGCTGGAAGCCTGAATGGAACCTGAGAGAGAAAGGAGAGTCCAAGGAACCCAAGGACTGCCAACCTGCTGGAATGTTACTGACCCCCAGGGGAACCAAGCCTTCCAGCCTCCATAAAGCTAATAAATTCCCATTGTTTAAGCCATTGTGTGGTAATTGTCATAGCAGCTGAGAAACTAATGCAGCTTTCTATATGTAGTAACTGGTACAATAAAGGAAAATCAAATTTATTGCAGAATAGTGACTATTAATTCCTTAGCTGAGGATTAAGAAAGGAGTTATAAAAAAGAGCATATTTAAGCTGGCTGACCTTTTTTTAAACTCCCAAACACCTATGTATTTTTTCCCAATTCTCTATAACACTCACTTAATCAAAGTACAACGTTAGGGAGGCATGAGCATGGGTCTTAACCTTTACCCTACTCAGGGGGTTCAAAACAGGATATTGATGTACCACAAAATGAAACAAGTTTAAGGTCCTGCTGCAGAATTTCTCATTTACTCTGAGTAGATTTTTGAAAGTCTGCTTTGATATATATGCTCACAATTCTGTAATTGAGAGTGGTGGAGGAGACCTGGGAGGGCTGGCTTGGCTTCAGCCACATGGAACTGGGCTTGTTCATTTCTCTTGGTCTCTAGAAACTAAGCTGGGGCTGGAGAATCCCAGGTGGTCTTTCTCACATGTCTAGGATCTCAACAAAAATGATTGGAAAGGCTGAGGTGACTGGGCCTCTCTATACCATAGACTTTTAATATATATATATATATATACTTAGATTTTTCAAATGTCATATAACAAATATAGGGGATTCCCAAATGCCCTGCTTCCCACACCTCCCAATTTTCCCACATTGACAACATCCTCCATTAATGAGGTACATTAATTGCAATTGATGAACAGATTTTGGAGCATTGCCACTAAGCGTGGATTAAAATTTACATTGTAATTTACACTCACTACCACCCAATTCTGTAGGTTATGGCAAGATTTATAATGGACTGTATCTGTCATTGCAATGTCATTCAGGACAATTCCAAGTCCTGAAAATGCCCCCATATTACACCTGTTTTTCCCTCCCCCTGCCCACAGAACCTCCATTGGCCACTGCCTCCACATCAGTGATATAAAATCCATTGCTAGAATCACAATAAATCTATAATAGAATACCAATAAGTCTACTTTGGTCCATAGTTCATTTCCCAATCCTGAGGATTCTGGGATGGTGATGTCCACTCTAATTGAGAGGGGGCTGTGATCCCATAGGACTGATGGATGGGTCCCATTTTTCTTTTCTTTTTTTTTTTTTTCATTCCTTGTGCTATGGGTATAAAGTTCAAGAAATCATTTCCTAATACAAGATCTTGTAGATGCTTCCCTACATTATCTTTCAAGGTCTTTATGGTCTTGACTCTTATAAATAGATCTTTGACTCATCTTGAGTTAATTTTTATATAATGCATGAGATGGTGTTCCTCTCTCACTCTTTTGGATATGGATATCCAGTTCTCCAAGCACCGTTTATTGATAAGGCCATTCTGTCCTAGTTGAATGGGCTGGGTGGCCTTGTTGAAGATCAGTTGACTGTCTATGCGAGTATCTATATCAGAACTGTCAATTCTGTTCCATTGGTAAGTATGTCTATCCTTGTGCCAATACCATGCAGTTTTGATCTCTGCAGCTTTATGGTATGTTTTAAAGGCAGGTAGTGTGATCCCTTTGATTTCATTTTTCTTTTTCAATATGTTTTTGGCTATTCAGGGCCTCTTGCCCTTCCAATAAATTTCATAGTTTTTCCAATTTAGTAAAAAATGCTGTGGTGATTTTTATTGGGATTGCATTAAGTCTGTATATCAGCTTAGGTAGGATAGTCATTTTAATGATATTTAGTCTTCCTATCCATGAACAGGGAATATTCTTCCATTTATTTAAGTCTTCTTTGATTTCCTTTAACAGTGCTGTGTAGTTTTCTGCACATGGCATTTACATCTTTAGTTAGGTTTATTCCTAGGCATTTGATCCTTTTAGTTGCTATTGTAAATGGAAGTTTTTTTTTGATTTCCTTCTCAGATTGCTCGTTATTGCTGTACAGAATTGCTACTGATTTTTGCATATTGATCTTATAACTGGAGACTTTACTGAACTCATTTATAAGCTCTAGAAGCTTTTCTGCAGATTTCTCAGGGCTTTCTATGTATAGGATCATACCATCTGCAAATAGTGAAATTTTTACTTCTTCCTTTCCAATTTGTATGCCTTTTATATCTTTTTCTTGCCTAAGTGCTCAAGCAAGTACTTCTAACACAATGTTAAATAGAAGTGGTGAAAGTGGGCATCCTTGTCTTGTTCCTGATCTTAGAGGGAAAGCTTTTAGGATTTCACCAATGAATATGATGTTAGCTGTGGGCTTTTCATATATACCCTTTATCATGTTGAGGAAGTTTCCTTCTATTCCTATCTTTTGTAGTGTTTTATCAGGAAAGGTTGCTGTATTTTGTCGAATCCTTTTTCTTCATCTATGATCATGTGTTTTTTTTTTTTTTCTTTCTTTCTTTCTTTCAATCTGTTTATGTGGTGTATTATATTGATTGATTTTCTTATGCTGAACCATCCTTGCATCCCAGGGATGAAACCCACTTGGTTATGGTATATAATTTGTTTGATCTGTTGTTGAATACAGTTAGCAAGTATTTTGTTGAGGATTTTAGCATCTAGGTGTGGTTGTTCTAAACCACTTGTTGGCGGAAGGGGAACGCTGAGCGGCAACCAGCGTTCGGGGGCCCAGACGGCGTGGAGGGCGCACGGAGGAAAGACCACCGCGGAGACGAGGTAAGTACTCAGGTCTAATTTATTGAGGAAGTGCACAGCCTTTTATAAGTAGGGTGAGGGGTGGTGTAGGGGGTAGGGCATGAAAAAAGAGGAAGTACGTGTAAGGCATATATGGCAGGCTGGTATTGGGCACAGTTGGTTGCTAGGGAGGGTTTGCTATTTGTGGAAGGCGGGAAGGTTTCCCGCGCGGGAGCAGGGTGAGCTACTTCCTCAAAGAAGGCTAAATATAGGATCAGGCTTGTTCTTTGTTGTCGGTCGGCCATTTTAGCTTCACCTCTTCCTGGCTGCCTCCAACATTTACTTCCTCAATAAATTAGACCTGAGTACTTACCTCGTCTCCGCGGTGGTCTTTCCTCCGTGCGCCCTCCACGCCGTCTGGGCCCCCGAACGCTGGTTGCCGCTCAGCGTTCCCCTTCCGCCAACAAGTGGTTTAGAACAACCACAATTGGCGCCCAACGTGGGGCTCCCCACCTTTCGCCGCGCCCCGACGGTAGGGCCTCATCTTCTTATCAGCCTCAAATAGTGGCACTCTGTAAGTATCTCCAGCGCCTTGCTCTATAACTTGGTGCCCCCTCTCTTCTGTCTAGTATCTATCAATTCAATGCCTCCTCTCCTTCTTGTTCTGCTTTCTTTAACCTCTGTTACTTTCGCTTTCTGCCTGGCCTCCGCCGCCCCTGCAAACTGGAATTTCTAGGAGCAAATCTTTCTTGCGCTATTCTTCCTCTGTGTTGTCTCAGTATATACTTTCCTTTTCTCCCTAACCCGTCGTGCTTAAATTAGCGACCCCACCCCACGCTAACTAACGTGCCTCAGAGTCCCCCTCACTCTGACAAAGCGTCGATATGGGAGTGCGAGTCTCCTCTCGTCAGGCACCCCAAGTCAGAGCGCTGGCCGGTCTCTTAGATACTAACCGACTGAAGGTCTCCGTAAAACAGCTTCAAACATATTGGGACCTTCTGCTTCCTTTTAACCCTTGGTTAGCGACCTGCCATCTATGGGACCCCGCGACATACAATAAGCTAATAAATCGCGTTACGGCTGCCATGGAACATGAAAATAAACATTTTTCCCCTGGTCTACTCCTTACCCTAGTTGCCATTCGTTCGTGCCTTCAAGGCGCCCCCGTTTCACCTGCCGATTGCCAGGTCAACTTAATTAATCACCTGGCGGATAACCCTTCCCCATCTGACTCTGGAGAGGATTCTGATACGGGGTCTCTCTGCTCTTGCATTAACAATGCTTTAGAGCTCGACCCCCCCAAGTCCCAACCAAAAAGCTGTAACCTGCGATCGAAGGAACAACATGGCGAACTTCCTCCTAGTGAACAAAAACCAGACCAGGGGGCAGTTAGAGAAGAAAGAAGTTCTCAGTCTTTTGAAAAAACACAGGACCGGGGGCTCCCTCCTTCTTCAACTGCGTCTCTATACCCCTCCCTTCCGGTCCAAAACCCTGAGCCGCCTTCCTCTTCTTCTTCCTTGTCTCCGCTACAGCCACAAGGTGGCGCGCAAGTCCCATCATGTCAGTCAATATGTTGGTCCTCCCCTCTTTCCCCCGCCCCTACCCTCTCCACCCTTCCCCCCTACCCTTACTCAGGACCACTCTCTAACAACAACCCTTTCTCTTCCGCCTCTGCTCCCCCTCCTACCAACTTCACCGCCCCTTCCTCCTTAGCCCCTTTGCCTTGCTTCCCTGTTAATATTAATCCTTCCCCACTTCGCCCACAATTCTACCACCCTCTGCAACATGATGAGGTCAAAAAACGCTTTTTGTTTCAAACTGTTACAAATGGTTTGGTTTGTTCCCTGGAAGGGGGTGGAATACTGAAAGTGGTTAAGTTCATGAGATAAAAGTTGAATAAAATATTTAAAAGTGTTGTACAATTAAAGAAGTTTTCTAATTTTATGACAATTAAAGTTGTATAAATAAAAAGTTCATATAAATGCTTTAAAGGTGTATAAAATTGCTGAAAATTTAATAATGTTTCAGTGTAATATTAAACAAAAGTATACTGTTATTAATCATAATTTTAATTATTTTAAAATATGTGTTATAAAACTACCTCTCTGCCTAAAAATCAAAAGGCAGGTGCTTTAACTTAAGTTTGTCTGATTTACTCCACCTCTGCTATATATAATAATAATAATAAATGGAAACTAAAATTGTAAGCGCATCAAGGATGTTTTGTAACAAATTAAAAATAATAAAGTATATTTCAAAAGGTGTTGTATTCCTCCCTGGAGGAGCTGGCCACTCTCCCAGGGACTGATGCATAAACCTTGAAATATACTGCCCAGGGAGTGTTGTGTTCCTTCCTGGGGAGGTTGGCCCCTTCCTCAGGAATTAGCAAAATACTCACAAATTGGCATGTTATTATTATTGACTTAAAAGATTGTTTTTTACTATTCCTCTTAATTCAAATGATAAAGAAAAATTTGCGTTTACTATTCCTTCTATTAATCATTCAGCTCCTACTGAATGATATCAGTTCAAAGTTTTACCTTAGAAAATGATAACCAGTCCTACCTACATTATGTCAATCCTTTATTCACATTCCATTACAAATTTTACAAAAACAATTTCCTAAGACTATGATTATTCATTATATGAGTGATATTCTTTTTGCCATTGAGCAATCTTAAGAGCTGAAACAATCATTTCAGCTGGCTAAAGAAATTCTTCCTCAACATGGGTTGCAAATAGCAGAAAAAAAAATTCAAAAACAGGTTCCTTTTCAATATTTAGGTCATACTATTAATAGAAATATTATAACTCCACAAAAGGTCCAGTTTCAAACTGATAATTTATGTACTTTAAATAATTTTCAAAAATTACTGGGTGATATTAATTGGGTATGGCCTACTTTAGAAATTCCAACTTATGCTTTACCCTAACAAGAAACCCTGACTTAAATAGTCCTCGCATTTTAAGCCCAGAAGCAAAAGAGGAGTTAAATGGCTGGAAAAAGAGTGCAAAATAGCCAACTAACAAAGATAACTGTAAATCTTCCAATTTCTCTTTTAATATTTCCATCTTGCCATTCCCCTACTGGGATACTTTAACAAGAGGATGGCATGATAGAATAGATATTCCTACCCAACAAAGATACAAAAAAACTTCTGATTATCATAAACTTACACATACTAATGCTTCTGGCTTCCGTCATAAATATCCCCACTTAACAGTAAAAGAAAGTAAGAGGATTGTTAGACAATGTCCTACTTGTGGGCCCATAAATGCCCCCACTTTCTCTCCAGGAACTAATCCCCGTGGAGAACATCCTAATGAAATTTGGCAAATGGGTGTCACACATGTGCCTTCTTTTGGCCGCCTTCAGGATGTGCATGTGATGGGACAAGCGATAGTAGAAAAAAGTAATCACTTATTAAACTTAATGTTGCAAAAACAAAAAGGGAGAGATGAAGGAGAGTCTGCTAGGAACAAACTGTCTAGAGCATTGCTTACCTTAAATTTTCTTAATAGACAACAAATTTCTAATGCCACAGCAGCAGAAAAAAAAAAAAAAAAGGGAATGAAAATGAAAAATGTGAACAACCAATATATTGGAAAAATGAAAGAACCAATAAATGGAAAAAAAGGAGAGGTAAACTTTTGGGGCCGAGGTTTTGCTCTTATCATTACAAAAACAGGAGAAAAGCAATAGATCCCCTCCAGAAGAATCAAGTCTAGAGTTGAAGATGCTGCCAAAACTTAAACTATGGACATGGTGGTTTTACAATGAATTAATTATAGGTAAAATATTAGGTCAAGGTAAAATACCACATCATAATTACACTTATTAAACATACATAACCAACTCACCTCTTCTAGAGCTGTTAATTTGGAACAATAAGTCTTACCCAATTTATCTTAATCAAGCTCACCATTTTCCAGGACCTATAACTTATAACTACCCTTAAAGCCAAAAAAGAAAAAGAAAACTTACAAAAAATTTAACTTTACCTTTTATAAACTGTCCTACTTCTTTAGATATGGTTCTGTATACATACAACCTAAAAATCACAGTCAAATTTATGTTCTCATTTTCCCTTCTTTGCCATATAAATCAAAAAATATGGTAAATTTTACATGTCCCTCTCACAACAAACTACTTAATAACAAATGACATATATGTCATAAGCTTACAGAGGTTGTGTTTTTTGATAATTCCTATAGAATTGTAAGAGATCGGGCCCTTATAGGGATGCCGAAACCTATTAAAAACACAACCATATTTTAGTTCATTAATAATTCAATCATAATCACTAATAACAGTAATCCTTATTTCTGGAATTTTGGTAATACAACATTTACTAACAGCTCAATAAATTAATAAAATAAAAATACATCCCACAACCATGGAACACTAAATTTAATAACATTCAATGTTATTTGTGGAAATTATTTTTGGGAACTGTTCCAAACTTTGAAAGGCAAGGCAGCAAAACTGATATTACTAGTTTAAAAAAGAAAAGTTAACTCAATTCCTTACAATATGTGTACAAGATCCTCTCGAAACCTGAACCATCAATTATCTTAATATTCAGGATGTTTACTTCTGTCCCACCTCCGCCCAGGGGCATTCGTACTGCAATCAGCCCTTGCACTACTATTGTGCCTATTAGGGATGTGAAACATTAGCTACTAGATGGTCACCCCCAATTGCTAACAAGTTCCTCATAATACGATTCACTCCTGCTGGATGCGTTCAACCCCCTAACCCATCGTGGGGTCTTCCTGCAAACTTCAAAAAACGAAATAAAAGAAACCTCTATACAAACCTCACTCTTTCCATTCAAAACCCTGCAGATCCTTCCTAGATCATGGGTTGAACCTGGGGAATCAGGCCATATATATCCAGCTCTAACCCTGGCACACTCCTGCTTATAAAAAAAGGAATTGGCAGAAGTGAATCATGGTCCAATAGGCCCTAATAAAATTCTGTCCCCTCCTTTGCCCAGTTCTCCTGCCATTCCTCATCGGTCTACAACTGCAACAATAGTGCCTGCTACGCTCAATTTTACCGCTTCTACCCCAAACCCAACCGTCAATAATCCACTTTGGCAAATACTTAATGCTACCTTTCTTGATCTGAACGCTTCCCACCCCAACCTCACTCGCAATTGCTGGTTATGTCTTTCTGTTACACCCCCCTATTATGATGCTATAGCCCTTAATGCCACCTTTAACACTTCCTCTAATAACAATCCCCCACAATGTCAGTGGAACGCAAACAAAACTGGCGGCCGTGACCTTACTATCCAATCCGTCCTGCACACCAGACAGTGTGTCGGCAATGCCTTCGGTAACATGTCCACCACCTTAACTAAGTCTTGCCTACTTTTATCCCCTCCGTCTCAACATAAATTTTACATTCCCCCTAAAGGGGCAAAATGGCTGTGCTCCTCATCAGGGCTTACCCCCTGTGTGGCCACAGCAGCCCTTAATAGCTCCGGAGAGGTGTGTGTCTTGGTTGTTGTCCTCCCCCATGTCCTTTACCATCGTGAAGAAAACCTCTATCGGCATTAGGACGATCAGCCTTCTGTTACCATAACTAGACGAAAAAGAGAAATTATTACTGCTGTTACCATTGCTTCTCTTTTAGGTATTGCCAGACTGGCCACTGGAACCACATCTGCCATCCTCCAACATCAAAGTCTCTCTCACCTAAGAGCCGCAGTAGACGAAGACTTAGCCCACATTAAAACCTCCATCACCCATCTTGAGAAATCCCTTACGTCCCTATTGGAGGTTGTTCTCCAAAATAGGAAGGGCTTAGACCTACTTTTCCTTAAACAAGGAGGGCTTAGTGTCGCACTGGGCGAAGAGTGTTGTTTCTATACTGACCACTCAGGAATAATTAAAGATTCCATGACTAAACTTAGGGAAGGAATAGCAACTCGCAAACGCGAACAAGAGGCCCAAGGAGGCCCTTCTTGGGGATTCAACAAAATCCTCCCTTATTTCCTCCCTATACTTGGTCCCATAATAACCCTACTTCTTATACTATCTATTGAACCTTGGGCTATAAGAAAATTAATACAGCTAGTTAAAAATCAAATTAATTCTTCCCTAAGTAAACCAATTCAAATACATTACCACCAACTTCACCTCGCTAATCAAAGCCTAGCACCAAACATGCTAGAAGATGTCTGCCCTCTGTAAATAACAACATCCTCCAACCCTTCCCGCCTATGAGCAGCTGAGTGCGAGGCAAAGCACTGCAGGAAACAGTTAAAAGTGAGTACAGCCTAACTGTTCTCTGAGAAGCACGCCTCATTAGCACAAGGGCTCTTTCTAACTGAACAAAATGCTCAATAAAACATTGGGCTGGCTAGCCAATAACGGGCAACTGGACTAACCCATCAATCAACCTAAGACAGGAACATGGCCTTCTGCTGCCATGTTTCCCAATGACGAATAAAACTGATCGGGTGCAGCCCCGACCTAAGACAGGCACAAACCCTATTTTGCGAGAAATAGCACATTTGCATATACGAAATCCCTCCTACAATAAGGCCTCTACTTCCCTCAGCTAGCTATACAATAAATAAGGCTCTAATAAAACAAAAAAGGAGAAAATGTTGGAGGCAGCCAGGAAGAGGTGAAGCTAAAATGGCCGACCGACAACAAAGAACAAGCCTGATCCTATATTTAGCCTTCTTTGAGGAAGTAGCTCACCCTGCTCCCGCGCGCGCGAAACCTTCCCGCCTTCCACAAATAGCAAACCCTCCCTAGCAACCAACTGTGCCCAATACCAGCCTGCCATATATGCCTTACACGTACTTCCTCTTTTTTCATGCCCTACCCCCTACACCACCCCTCACCCTACTTATAAAAGGCTGTGCACTTCCTCAATAAATTAGACCTGAGTACTTACCTCGTCTCCGCGGTTGTCTTTCCTCCATGCGCCCTCCACGCCGTCTGGGCCCCCGAACGCTGGTTGCCGCTCAGCGTTCCCCTTCCGCCAACAAGTGGTTCAAAACAACCACATCTAGGTTCATTAAAGTGATTGGTCTATAGTTTTCCTTTCTTGTGGCATCTTTGTTTGGCTTTGGTATTAGGGTGATGTTGGCATCATAGAATGAGTTAGGCAATATTTCCTCTACTTCTATTTTTTGGAAGAGTTTAAGCAGGACTGGTGTTAGTTCTTTCTGGAATGTTTGGTAGAATTCACCTGTAAAGCCATCTGGTTCTGGGCTCTTCTGTAGTTGGGAGGCTTTTCTTTCTTTTTTTTTTACATTAAAAAAATGTATTGAAGTATATCTCTCATACATAAACATAACTGTATAGTAATAGTTGTGAACTTCCAAAAGCAAACATACATAACATCATACAGGGCTCTCATAACTCACCCTACCACCAAAATCTTGCATTGCTGTGAAACATGCTTAACTAATAATGAAAGAGCACCATCAAAATATTACTACTAACCAAAGTATCTTACATTTGGTTTATTTCCCCCCCAACCCAGCCTATTATTATTATTATTATTATTATTACTTTTACATATCATTTATACATGAACATACACAAACAATAAGGCTATAGTAAAAGTTGTGAACTTACAAAGCAAACATGCATAACATCATACAGGGGTCCCACATATCAACCACCACCAACACCTTGCATTGTTGTGAGATGTTTGTTACAAATTGTGAAAGAATATTGTCAAAATCTTACTACAAACTATAGACCTTGTCTTATGTTTGGTGTATTTTTCCCCCAACCCACTCTGTTATTATTTTTAAAATATAATTTTATGACAGAAGTTGTAAACTTACAAAACAATCATGCACATGTGCAGAATTCCCAAACAACACCCCTTTATCAACACACCACACTGTGGTAGAACATTTGTTACAGATTTTGGGATAATATCTTCAGACTATTACCAGGTCCATAGCATACATTTGGCATACTTTTTCCATACTACCCCATTATCTTTGGCTTAGATGCATGAATATTACATTGTTACTGTTAACCAAAGTCTATAGGTCACTCCAGTTGTATTTTCCCCATGCTTCTTCACATTCACACCACCCTGCAATAGTGATGTACATCTGCTCTAGGCAACAAAGGATACTCTTGCATCTGTACCATCAACCACAATTCTCATCCACCTTTTGGTTTACTGTGTTAGTCAGTCCCTAGATTATTCTCTAGCTTTCTTTCAATTGGCATTTACATCCCTAGACTACCCTTTTCAGACATATTCCCATTTATAAACCAGCTGTCACTCACTATAATGTGTTACCACCAACTCTATACATTTCCACACTTTTACAGTAAAGTTAATTAAAACTTCTACATACATTAAATATTAGTAGTCCATCTCAGTCCTCCTCTTATCTCCTTCAAGAATCCACCACCTACCACCAGTCTTGAAGATGTTTTCCTACATTTTCTTCTAGAAGCAAGTTCTGCTTTTATATTTAGGTTTTTGATCCATTTTGAGTTAATTTTTGTATAAGGTGTGAGATAGGGGTCCTTTTTCCTTCTTTTGGCTATGGATATCCAGTTCTCTCAGCACTATTTGTTGAATAGACTGTTCTGCCCAAGCTGTGTGGGTTTGAAAGACTTGTCAAAAATCACTTGATCATAGATGTGAGGGTCTGTTTCTGAACCATCAATTCAATTCCATTCATCTATGTGTCTGTCTTTATGCCAGTACATGCTGTTTCTACCACTGTAGCTAGGTAATATGATTTAAAGTGCAGAAGTTAGAGTAATCCAACTTCACTTTTCCTTTTTGAGATGTTTCTGGCTATTCAGGACCACTTAACATTCCAAATAAATTTGATAATCATGTTTTCCTTTTATTTTTAAAATGCTGGTGGAATTTTTATTGGGATTGCCTTGAATCTGTATATCAATTTGAGTAGAAATGACATCTTACCGATATTTAGTCTTCCAATTTGTGAGCGTGGAATGTTCTTCCAATTATTTAAGTTTGTTTTAATTTCTTTTAACAATGAGTTGTAGTTTTCTGAATACAAGTGCTTTACATCATTTGTTAAGTTTATTCCAAAATATTTGAGTTTTATCTGTCATATTTTATTTTCACCACTCCTTTAACACTTTTAGTTACTATTACTGATATAATCTTCATTTCTAGACTCTCTTTCAAGCCTCTCTTACCTGTCTTTTCTTTTCAGACTGTAGCACACCCTTTGGTATTTCCTGCAAAGCTGGTCTCTTGGTTACAAACTCTCACAGTTTCTGTTTATCTGGGAATATTCTAAACTCATCCTCATTTTTGAAAGACAATCTTGCCAGATATAAGCTTCTTGGCTGGAAGTTTTTCTCTTGAAGTATGTTAAATATATCATACCACTGTCTTCTTGCCTCCATGATTTCTGATGAGAAATTGGCACTTAGTTTTATTGGGTATCCCTTATATGTGATGCATTGCTTTTCTCTTGCTGCTCTCAGAATTCTCTCTTTGTCTTTGGCATTTGATACTCTGATTAGTATGTGTCTCGGAGTTAGTCTATTCAGATTTATTTGGATGGGAGTACATTGTGCATCTTAGACATGGATATCTGTGTCCTTCAATAGGGTTGGGAAATTTTCTACCATTATTCCTTCAGCCCCTTTTCCTTCTCTTCTCCTTCTGGGACACCCATGACACATATGTTTGCATGTCTCCTGCTGTCATTTAGTTCCCTGAGAACTTGTTCAATTTCTTCCCATTCTTTTCTTCATCTGTTCTTTTGTATTTTCAATTTCTGAGGCCATTTCTTCAAGCTCACCAATCCTTTCTTCTGCTTCCTCAAATCTGCTATTAGAGTATTCCAGTGTATTTTTTAATTTCACTTATTGCACCATTCATTCCCATAAGGTCTGCTATTTTTCTATTATACTTTCAAATTCTTCTTTGTGTTCATCCAATGTCTTCCTAATATCCTTAATCTCTTTAGTCATCTCATCTTGGTGTGGATGGTAATTTTTTGTTGGTGTCTTGGAAACTGGCTTACTAGAGTACTTATTCTGGGTGCAGGTTTTCTTTTTAGCTTAGTTTAGTTTAGGGCTTCCTGCCCTTTCTCCCTTGCTGGTTGTGTAGTAGGAGCCAAGGATGTAGTTGGTGTTATAAACTATGGAGGCTCAAGCTGCCCTCATTGCCCTAAGGACCAATGAAGCTTCTTCCAACTTTCTCCTTTGCCAGGGGCAGGGAAAGAGCCAAAGCTGTGTGGAATAATCCAACTCATGCAGGCCTAGACTGTAGTTGCCCAGAGAGACTGATGAAGCTTCATCCCCCTTTCTCCCCTCCCTGGGGTGGGTTTGGAGCTGCAGGTGTGTACAGCAATCTATGCTGTGTGGGTCCAAAATGACCACAGTTGCCTTGATCGACTTCCAACTATTCAATCTGTGTCAGCCAAATGTACCTGCAGTTCCCTGGAGAGGCTGGCACAGGGTTCACCAGCTTCCTCCCTGCTAGAGGTGGGGCTGAAGCCAAGGCTAGGGCTGCAGACTTATATGGGTGAAAGAAGGTGGTCCCTTGGGAAACGGATGTGGCTCAAGAGGTTCGGCGTCCGTCTACCATATGGAGAGACCGGGGTTCGATCCCCAGTACCTCCCGGTAAAAAAAAAAATAAATAAATAAAAGAAGGTGGTCCCTACTGTCACTGTGATTTTCAGTCAGCCTGGCTTCCCCTCATGCTGGAAGCAGAGTCAAAATGGCTCCTATTGGCCTCTTTCCTACTTGGACAGGTTCCAACTTTAGCTGTTTTTAGGGTTATACTTTAGCCAGCCAAATTGACTAATCAGTAGCTGAAGTCGGTGGCCAAACATCTCTTCTTCCCCTGTTTTTGGGAAATGGAGCTTCCAATGCCAGCCACAGAAGAGCTCCTGAGGTAGCTTGTGCCACCAGAGTATGATGATCAATGACCTCTGCAGTGTGGCCTGAGTTTTCACAGACAGGCTGTGTAGGTTCCCCCAGCTTCATCCCTGCCAGAAGTGGGGCTGGGGCTTATGCTAGAGCCGCAATCTGATCTGGATGGAAAGAAGCTGGTCCCTACCAGCACTGTGATTTTCAGTCTGCCCTACTTCCCCTTGTGCCAGGGGCAGAGTTAAAATGGTGGTTACCAGCCTCTTTCTGACTTGGACAGGTTCAAATTTTAGCTGTTCTTAGGATTATACTTTAGCCTGCCGAATTTACTAATCACTAGCTGAAGTTGGTGCCCAGCTGTCTCTTCCTCCCCTATTTTGGGGTAATGGAGCTTCCAATTCCAGCTGCGGAATAGCTCCCAAGGTGGCTTGTGCCACCAGTGTAGGATGGGCAATGGCCTCTGAGGTGTGGCATGCTCTATTTATGAATCTTCTCTGAAGATGGGCAGTCTCCTTCTTCCATTCTTTCAAGGATGTTGCAGGATCCTTTTCTGTTCTCCTGGAGTCCCCAAACAGGTGCTTTAGATAGCTGTGGGTGATTACTAATTGCCCTGTAGCATGAGCTGTCTCTTGGAGCACTTTACTCTGCTGCCATCTTGTTGGTTGCCATTTGGGAGGCTTTTAATGACTAATTCTATCTCATTATTGTGATTGGTCTATTGAATTCATAATTTCTTGTTTTGACAATGTAGATTGCTTTTGTGTTTCTAGGAATTTGTCCATTTCCTCTAAAATATCCATTTGTTTGCATATAATTTTTCAAAGTATCCTCTTACGATACTCTTTATTTCTGTGGGGTCAGTGGTGTTATCCCCTTCCTCATTTCTTATTGTATATATTTGCATCTTCTCTATTCTTTTTCTTTGTTAGTCTAGCTAAGGGTTTGTCAATTATATTAATCTTCTCCAAGAACGAGCTTTTGGTTTTATCTTTTCTAGTGCTTTATTATTTTTAATTTCAATTAGTTCTCCTATAATCTTTGTTATTTCTTTTTGTCTACTTCCTTTGTAGTTAATTTGTTGTTCTTTTTCTAATTCCTCCAGGTGTGCAGTTAGGTCTTTGATTTTAACTCTTTCTTCTTTTTTAATATTGGCGTTTATGGCTATGAATTTCCCTCTCAGTACTTCTTTTGCTGCATCCCATAGATTTTGATACATTCTGTTGTCATTTTCATTTGTTTAGTGGTAGTTACTAATTTCTTTTGAGATTTCCTCCTTGACCCACTGTTTGTCTAGGTGTGTGTTGTTAAACTTCCTTATCCTTGTGCCTAATCTGGTTCTCTGCCCCTTTCTGATTTCCAGCTTCATTCCACTGTGGTCAGAGAAATTACTTTATATAATTTCAATCTTTCTGACTTCATTGAGAGTTATTCTGTGGCCTAGCATGTGGTCTATCCTGTAGAATGATCCATTTGCACTCAAGAAGATTGTATATACCACTGTATTTGGGTGTAATGTTCTGTATATGTCTATTAGGTCCAGGTCCTGTAATGTATTATACAAAGTCTTTGTTTTTATATTGATTCTCTGTTGAGATGTTCTGTCTAATGATGATAATGAGGTATTAAAGTCCTCCACTATAATTGTAGAGGTATCTATTTCTCTACTTAGTTTTCCAGTTTTTGCCTCATGTGTTTTTAGGCACCCTAGTTAGATGCATAAATGTTTATGATTGTTCTTTCTTCTTGGTAGATTATCCTTTTTATTAATATGTAGTGTCCTTCTTTGTCTCTTACAATAGTTTTGCATTTAATGTCTATTTTGTCCAATATTAGTATAGCTACTCCCACTCTTTTTGTTATTATTTGCTTGTAACATTGTCTTCCAAGCATTCACTTTAAGCTTCCTTGCATCCTTGGGTGTAAGGTGGATTTCTTGTAGAGAGCATATACATGGGTCATATTTCCTTATCCATTCTGCCAATCGGTTTCTCTTGACTTGTGAATTTAATCCATTAACATTCAATGTTAATACTGTCAAGGAATTACTTACATTAGCCATATTTTCTGTAGGTTTATGTATGCTATATGTTGATTTTATTTCTCTTTTAATCTTTTTAGTTGTTCTTATCTCTCCTCCAACTCTCTCTCTCTCCTGTTTTTTCCTTTCGACCTGCAGAACTCTGTTTAGTATTTCTTGAAGGGCAGGCTTCTTTTTGACATATTCTCTTAATTTCTGTTTGTCTGTGAATATTTTGAGCTCTCCCTCATTTTTGAATGCCAATTTTCTGGATAAAGAATTCTTGGCTGGAAGTTTTTTTCTTTTAGCTCTTTAACTATATCAGATCACTGCCTTCTTACCTCAATTGGTTTCAGACGAGAAATCAGCACTTAATCTTATTAAGCTTCCCTTTTATGTGATGGTTCTCCTTTCTCTTGTTTCTTTCAGTATTCTCTTTATGTCTTGAGCATTGGACAATTTGAAAAGTATATGTCTTGGAGTAGGCCTATTAGGATTTATACTCTTTGGGGTGTGCTGCACTTCCTGGACATGTATGTCCATCTCCCTCAATAGGGTTGGAAAGTTTTCAGCCATTATTTTCTCCAACACTCCTTCTGTCCCCTTTCCCTTCTCTTTTCCCTCTGGGATGCCTATAATGTGTATGTTTATGTGTTTTGTGTTGTCATTCAAATCCCTAAGTTCCTGCTGAATTTTTTCTATTTTTTTTTTATTTTTTATCTATCTATTCTACTATCTGTTTGATTTCAGATGTACTGTCTTCCACATTGCTGAGTTTTTCCTCTGCCTGATCAAATCTGCTGTTGTGTGCTTCCAGTGTATTTTTGGTTTCATTTATTGTGCCATTCATCACCATCATATCATATTTTTTTTTGTATGTTAATTGAATGTTTACAATTTCTTCAGTATGTTCTCCCAGTGTCTTCTTAATATCCTTAATCTCTTCCTTCCCTTCATTAAGTCAATTCCTGATGTTCATTTGGACATCTCTGATTAGTTTTTCCATGTTCTGCATTGCCTCTTGGTTTTTAGTTTGTTCATTGGACTGGGTCATGTCTTCCTGTTTCTTAGTATGGCTTGTAATTTTTTATTGGCATCTAGTCTTCTGTGTATCTTGATGGGTTTATTCTGTTGATTAACTTCTCTCTGTTCTATGATTTTGTTTTGTTGTTGTTTTTGTGTGTATGGCAATGTTTCACTTTGACACTTCATTCCTCTTATTCTATTTCCTTGCTGTTGTCTATGTTCCCTTGAAAGAAAAAGAATTAGGACCAGAGAAAAGGAAAGAGATAGGAAGAGAAACAGAATAATAGTACAATTTAGGACAGGAGCCATACAAGACCTAGGGAATTGAAAAATTAACATGAGTAAGAAGCACAGAGAAATAAGATTAGAAAAGTGGAATAGAAAGTATGAAACAAGAAACAGCATAGAGAAAAATATACAGAATGAATTGAAAGGCTGAAATGGCAAGAAAAAAGGGAAAAGAAAAGAGAAAAGAGAGAAAGAAAAAAGTAAAAACAAAGGAAAGTAAATGGAGAAAAAAGGAGAGAGAGCAATAAAAACAAGAAAAATGGAGACCAAATAAAAGAAGTGGAATGAAAGAACAACAGAAAACAGAAGATATAAAGATGGAGAGAAAAGAAATAGCATAGGTAGAGTAAATCAGTGAACAAAAGAAAAAAAAAAAAAGGAAAAACAAACAAGCAGAGAAACAAAGGAAGGAGAAACACAACAAACAAGAAACAAGACAGCAATGATTCATTTTTTAAAAAGGAGACGGAATAAAATAAAAATTAAAAAAATAAACATGGAAAATCAGCCTTCTCTCTTAGAGTGCTAAGGGTCTTCTCAGGTTGCTGGTGTTCATCAACTACTCATCCTGCAGCTTGCCCTCTGCAAGTTTTGAACCAGGTTTTAGTGAGTAAAATAAGGGAAATAAAAAAAGGAACCTTTTTATTATTATTATTTTTTTAAATAAGAGATCTAAGAAAAGATAATACAAAGAGAATGTCTATATGTTCCCTGTCATAACCTGGTGGATCACTTCTCAAGGAACAACTGGGAATCAAACCAGAGACTGTATATGCGAGGCAGAAATTCTTCCACTGAGCTATTCTGCTTCCTTTAGGTTAATTAACCTTTCAGAAGTCTATCTGTTCCTTTTCCCTCAGGCAGGTTAGGTTCCCTGCAGTCTGCAGGAATCCTGCTAATCAACTCCCTGTCTCTGCCTCCTCTCTGATGCAATTCCTTTCTTTACCTAGGTGGCTGGGAATGACTGCCAGCCTGAGGAGATCCCCTCCCCTCTCCCTGTCCAGTCCTGGTCCCTTCCCATATTCAAGGGGGCCCAACTGGCTAAACTCACTGCAAAGAAATCACTCTCCACCCTCCCAGACCCCTCTTCCTCACAGGGAATTTACCTTCACACTCTCGTTTGGAGCAGGGAGCCAGAGGCTCCACCTAGGCTGTCCACCCTGAGGATCAGGTATGTGTGCCACTTCCAGCCACTGAGGCAAGCAACCCATGATTTTCCCTTGGCTTCCTAATCTGTCCAGTACCTTCCTAGGTGACTCAGAGCATCTCCCTGCTCTCTATATCCAAAGGACTGGTAGGGAGGATGACGAATGCTCTCCTCTCAGTTAGATACAATTCGCCAGGAGTTTTACCCTTGCTTAATATATCCGGGGTGGGGGAGGGGAGCCTTTTCTGGCAGTCAGGAGGTTTAATAACTCATGATTACTTGTTTTGGCTTCTTCATCTCTCTGACCCTTACTCTTCTGGGAGTTGTGAAGCAGTGTCCTGGGTTGCTATACCCCAAAGCAGGTTCCCAAAGCAGCCTCTGGTTCTTTCTCTGTTGTTGTAGTAAGAGCTGAGCCTTATCTGCCTAGCCCATCAGCCATGTTCCCAGAATCCCTCATAGTCTTTTTTCTTTAATGTATTTTTTATTAGGGAATGTGAACGTATAAAACAATTGTGCATAATGTGCAGAATTCCCATACAACACCTGTCCACCAACACCTTACATTGTTGTGGGTCATTTGTTACAGATTATGAGAGAACATCATCAGATTATTACCACTATCTACTTCATAATCTTTTATCCTCCAGGGCTTTTTTCTCTTTGACATCTTCCCAATAGAATAGCCTTGCCTTCTCCTCATGGAGGCTTGGTTCCAAGAGATCACTTGTGGAAACTGCAAGACCTCTTAAGCTCTAGGGCCAGAACTTCCTCAGTGTCTTTCTACCACATTCTATTGGTCAAAGAAAGTCGCGAGGCCAGTTCATATTCCATGTGAAAGGGGGCTACTAAAAGCGTGAAATTTGGGAGGTAGGATACATTGGTGGCCATTTTGAAACAAGCACAGTGCATTTTCCAGGATAAAAAGGGCTGTAATCCCCAGAAAGTTTAATAATAAAGTATTATACAAAAGGAGCTTATGATCCAGTTAGAGAGCAGGCACACAGAAAGGGGACAGCACAGATAACAATGCAGAAGTTCCTACTTGATAAATGACTCATTCCACAAGTACAAAAACTACCCCAGTGAGGAATGTTGGAATGACAAAAGAATGATTAAGGAAATTTGCCAACATGGGAGTGGCCATGAAACAGCATAAAGATATAACAAAGCCACCTTGATAGCAGGTTTCTCAACAAGTATAATACATTTTATGGCTGGTAATAAAGCTTGGGAGAGATAAAATCTTCATCCCAGACATTTGCCACATTACCTTCAGCATACCATTTTTCAGTTCAAACACATGTTCAATGTTGAAGTATAATACATTAAGGTTAACACTAATGTCAAAGTAATGGGTTATAGTACTAATAAATTAAAATCTAAGATATATATTTTAAATATTACGAACTCTACCTGTAACTATTTTTGTGGTCTGATTCTATTTGGGTTAAGGAAGCTTCTTTTAGGATGTGAACCTGGTACATTCACTAGGTGCTGTGTTTCCATGCTTGGTCAATAGAGGGGAGCATCATTGCTAGAGCCTTTCCTGATGGTTTGTCTATTATAAGACATCTTGACTTCTCAGCCACTTGTCCATGAAATAGGAACATCAGATATGGAATATATTTTAGACACGTTTCTCAAGAGGTAGGAAGCAAGTAAGGTATCACATACTGGTAGGAAAGGTATGCACTGACCATCCCTGTCCTGATCATTTCTCTCCTGGATCTGTGACCAGAATCAAATATGATGAATATCACGAGAGACGCTACTAAGAACAAAGCCAAAAAGATACCATGGAGACCCTGGCCACTAGGTCCCATTTGAAACTCCCAGGCTAAAGAGGAAGCCCAGGATAACTCCAAACAGGCCTCCCCATTGGTCCCCTGGGAGCTAACAGGTGAGGATGAAAGGCAACCAATGAGAACAGCAAACAGCTGGGGCCCCTCCCCAACATTAGGAAAGGGGAGGAGGGAAGAACGGCTTTAATAAAGGCAAGCCCCGACCCCAGGCGGCCTCTCTGCCTGGAGAACCCCACATCCATGTCTTGGGTTTGTACTTTTCTCTTTCCTCTTGTTTCTCAATAAACTTTTTCACTGGCCTCACTAAACTGGTATGTTATTAAATTCCTTTACGCGACACAGCTAAGAACCTAGAGGAGTCAGCCATGTTCCAACAACATCATGATGTGGGAAATGGAAAGGCAGGGTGAGTGGATATATGGTCTTTTGATTAATGCAGGGCCATCTGAGAAGGAACTAGATTCTTATTTAATACCTCTATTGGATTTTTTTTTAAATTATTATTCCTATAGCTCACTTTCCAATGTTATAGGTAGAGAAGGATTCATTAGGTGCTACAATAGAGACAAAAGAAGTATGGTTCTAGAGTCAGGAATGACATTCAGTTTGGGTCAGGTGAATTGAAAGAAGATCATTTTATTTGGGACTTTTAGAATTAAATTTGGAGCAGGAAACAAGTGGGAATACATAAAAATGATTTGGAAATGACAGATCTTGCAATTATTTTACATACACTGGAACTGCTGATACATGCTCTTTACAGAGAAAAGGAAGATATTTCAGAGCCTATTTGACACATTCAGTAAATTTAATACATATTAATTTTGCAGCTACTTTGTATCAGGGAGATCATGCCGGTCTCAGGGCACAATGTGAACATCCTCAATAAAGCATTTTTGCCTTTGCTTAGACTACTTTTTTAAGAATGTCCTTTTTTTATGTTGCCCTTTAACACATAATAAAGTATCCTCACAGTTACATGAGCTAATTCCTATAATGAATCTCATTTCTGTTTCCCTGGAGAACTCTGATTAATAAAATGGGATACCCACAAATCAGTGTTTGGCATAAACTGAGGAATTGAGACCAAGATTTGTGGAAAAATTGAGACAAAAAACAAATAAAAAAGGAAGGGAGGACATGCTCTACCCCTTCTTTGATAAAGGCTTCCCTTTGAAGCCAGAGAATCCATGTGTAAATTTCTTATAATGTTGGAGAGGGAATGTTGTGGTGGGTGGGTAGGGTGTCATTTTCCCTAGCATGGTCAAGGAAACCCCTCTGAGAAAGGACCATGATAAGGAAAGTAGCCCCATCCTACCCTACCATTGTTTATCTTTCTTCCCAAATTTATTTTTCTAAATATCACTTAGTGCCTAAAATTAAAGAATTTATTTGGTGGTGTTTATTTCTTTCTCTCCCATGGGATCTTAAGTTCGATGAGGACAGGGGCTTTGGCTTGATTTTCTATGTGTTCAGAACTTATTACATAAAGCTTTGCACATGATAACTGCTCAATAAACATTTCTTGGATGAATCATTTCATTGGTAGCCACACGTTGATAAGGGTAGCCAAACATTAAATTTCTCTATGTTTTAAAGTTTAAAATGTTTATATTCTGTCATAAATTATTTTCAGTTTCAGAAAACTTACTACTGAAATATGCTGCTTTATAAAATGAAAATCTTAAAAAATTCTACTTATTGACCCAAGACCACCTGGATTACCATTTTAGAGAAATCTCCCTTGCTTCCCAGAAATCAAAAGGTAAAGAAAATGCTAGTCTCTTTCATTTCAGTTCAAGCACACGTATTGCTAATTTCTCATGACAGTCCATAAAAATGGCAAGCATAAAAACAATCCAATAAGATAAATATAAATTTCAAATAATCATGTTTAGATTTATTTCTCAATTACGGGACCAGAAACACACAGCCCAAGTCATGGATTTAGACCTGAACAACAGGTTCTATCCGAGAACTTATCTCATTTCATTTCCCTTAAATTTTCTGTGTACAAAGATCAGAGGAGTGAACATTTCTACTCTCTCAAAAGGACTGCTAGAATATTTGCACATATCAATTTCAAAATTCCCACATTAATCAGGTTCATGCAAATTAGTCCTGGAGTCCCTGCTCTGGCCAAGATACCAGCAATTTCACTGTCAAGGAAGTGCAACTGATGGCTCATTTCTTTGTGACCCCAATATGCCAAAGTCATAGAAACTTGCTGAAATAGAAAAGGTCCCAGAGATATAAAACACACCTGTGGCAGAACACCAGGCTCACACGAGGACCATGCTATGTGGATATTTTAAAATCCTGGAGATGCACTATGTTTTCATTTGTTGCATCATTCAAGATAAACCTCTGGAAACACACATTTATTCTTTTTTTTTTTTTTTTTAATTTATTTTTATTGTGGGTAAAAATCAAAATTCTCACAATACATACAAACATTTGCAAAATGATATATAAATATATATGCATATATGTGTATTTGCTTACAAAAATGTTATATATATATATATATATATATATACATATATTTTAAAAGGTGCTTAGATTACCCAATATATTACACGGAACCCACTGGGATTCCCATGTTGCCCACCTCCCACACCTCCCACCACATCCCACACAAACATCTCCCACAAGTGTGGCCCACCACCCTCCATGAACTTACACATCCTGGAGCCTTGCCACCAACCATAGACCACAGTTCACACTGTAGACCACACTCTCTCCCACTCAGTTCTGAGTGGTGTGTGCTGATTTAAAATGGCCTATATCCGTTGCCACAACAGTACTCAGGACAACCTCCAACTCCCAAAGAAGCCCCTGTATTTCAACTGCTCATCCCCTCCCTACCCCAAAAGTGTCAAGTGGCCACGGGCTCCACCTCATTGTTATAATTTCTTGCATTGCTAGAATCACCATATGTGAACAAGAGAATACCATCAAGTCCACTCTAGTCCATAGTTCTTCCCCCAATCCTGAGGGGACTGGGATGGTGATGTCCACTCCAACTCCAAGTGAGAGAGGGCTTATATCCCATGGATATGGTGGGTGGGATG
>JAKSZT010053887.1:3568525-3578758 GCA_026826555.1 Tolypeutes matacus | reverse complement strand
GAAGAACCAGCTTTTGGTTTTGTTTATTGTTTCCAGTGCTTTCTTATTCTCTATTTCATTTAGTTCTGCTCTAATCTTGGTTATTTCCTGCTTTCTACTTCCTTTAGGTTTAGTTTGTTGTTGTTTTTCCAATTCCTCCAAGTGTGCAGTCAGGTCTTCAATTTTAGCTCTTTCTTCTTTTTTAATATATGAATTTATGGCTATGAACTTCCCTCTCAGGACTGCTTTCGCTGCATCCCATAGGTTTTGATATGTTGTGTTGTTGTTTTCATTAGTTTCAAGGTAGTTACTGATTTCTTTTGAAATTTCCTCTTTGACCCACTGTTTGTCTAAGAGTGTGTTGTTTAACTTCCATATCCTTGTGCCTAACCTGTTTCTCTGGCCCTTATTGATTTCCAACTTCATTCCGTTGTGGTCAGAGAAATTACTTTGTATAATCTCAGTCATTCTGAATTCTTTGAGTGTTGTTTTGTGGCCTAGCATGTGGTCTATTTTGGAGTATGTTCCATGTGCACTGGAGAAAAATGTAAATCCTGCTGTATTTGGGTGTAGTGTTCTGTATATGTCTATTAAGTTCAAATCTTCTAATGTATTGTTGAGTGCCTTAGTTTCTTGATTGATTCTCTGCCTAGATGTTCTGTCTAATGATGATAGTGGTGTGTTGAAGTCCCCTGCTCTAATTGTGGAGGAATTTATTTCTCCTCTTAGTTTTTCCAGAGTTTGCCGCACGTATTTTGAGGCACCTCGATTAGGTGCGTAAATGTTGATGATTGTTCTCTCTTCTTGAGAGATTACTCCTTTTACTAATATGTAGTGTCCATCTTTGTCTCTTACAATAGTTTTGCATTTAAAGTCTATTATGTCTGATATTAGAATAGCTACTCCTGCCCTTTTTGGCTTTTGTTAGCTTGTAAAATGGTTTTCCAGCCATTCACTTTCAGCCTCCTTGAATCCCTGGGCCGAAGGTGGGTTTCTTGTAGACAGCATATAGATGGATCATATTTTCTTATCCATTCTGCCAATCTGTGTCTTTTGATTGGTGAATTTAATCCATTAACATTCAGTGTTATTACTCGTAACGAATTTCTTACTTTAGTCATTTTTTCTTTAGGTTAATGTATGTCATATGTTGTTTTGTCTCTCTTTTTGACTTTTCAGTTGTTTTTAAACTCTTCTCCAACTCTCTCTCCTTTGTTTTTTCCTTTCAACTTGTAGAGATTCCTTTAGTATTTCTTGAAGTGCTGGTTTCTTCTTGACATACTCTCTTAATTGTTGTTTATTTGTGAATATTTTGAACTCTCCATCATTTTTGAATGCCAATCTTGCTGGATAGAGAATTCGTGGTTGGAAGTTTTTTTCTTTTAGTGTTTTGACTATGTCATACCACTGTCTTCTTGCCTCCATGGTTTCAGCTGAGAAATCAGCACTTAATCTTATTGTGCTTCCCTTGTATGTGATGGTTCTCTTTTCTCTTGCTGCCTTGAGTATTTTCTCTTTGTCTTGAGCATTGGACAATTTGACAAGTATATGTCTTGGAGTTGGCCTGTTGGGATTTATACTATTTGGGGTGCGCTGTGCTTCCTGGATCTGCACATCCATCTCTCTCAATAGAGTTGGGAAGTTTTCAGCCATAACTTCCTTCAACACTCCTTCTGTTCCCTTTCCCTTCTCTTCTCCTTCTGGGATGCCCATAATGCGTATGTTTGTGCATCTTGCATTATCGGTTAATTCCCTGAGACCATGCTGGATTTTTTCTATCTTTTTGTCTATTTTTCTACAATCTCTTTGATTTCAACTGTATTGTCTTCCATATCACTAATTCTTTCCTCTGCCTATTCAATTCTGCTGCCATGTGAGTCCAGCGTCTTTTTCATTTCTTGACTTGTGTCTTTGTTCACCATCATATCCATTACCTTTTTAGGTGTGTTAGCTATTTCTTCAGTATGTTCTCTCAGTGTCTTCTTTATATCCTTAATCTCTTCCTTCCGTTATTTAAGTTGGCCCATGATATTTGTTTGGATAGCTTTGATTAGTTGTTCGATGTACTGCATTGCTTCCTGGTTTTTATTTTGTGCATTGGACTGGTCCATGTTTTCCAGTTTCTCAGAGTCATTTGTATTTTTCTGTTGCCCTCTGGTCATCATATTATCTTGATGGGTTTGTTCAGTTGATTAGCTTTTCTCTATGCTCTAGAATTTTACTTAGCTGTTCGTTCTGCGTGTGAGTTAAGTTTTCTCTTTGGCAGTTTTTCTTCTTATTTTATTTCCTTGCTTCTTTCTATGTTCCCTTGGAGGCAAAAGGTTAGGCCCAGAGGAATCAAAAGATGTAAGGAAGGCAGAAGGATAATAGAAATATTGATAAAAGTTAGAAGAGGGGCAAAATGAGACTTAATGAGATGAATATTTAACTTGTGCAGGCAGTGTAGAGTACTAGGAAAAAATATGGAGTTCCTACAATGGACTGGGAAAACAAATGGAGGTATATATATATAGTGATTTAGAAGGCTAGAATTATGAGGAGGGAGAGAAATAGTAAAGAAAGGTCTGAAAGGAAAAAGTTAATACTAATAAAAAAAAAAAGAAAAAAGAAGAAGAAGAAAACAAAATAGATGGAATAGAAATTGACACCGTTAAGTTGTGGGCCTATGAAAAAATGTTGTCTCTAAGAGCCACAACAGAAAACAGAAGGCAGAAAGATGCAGGAAGGATAAGCGATAGTTTGTAATAGAGAATCAATATATACAGCGAGTGGGAAATTACTGAATAAGGAGCCCAGCAAAGAAGCGACAATCTGGCAGCACCTATTTAAAAAAAAAAAATAGGAGGAAAAAGAAAGGGGGGAGGAAAAAGGAAATAATAGCAATAGACCAGGAAGTAACAGAGAGAAACCAAAGATCCACACAGGCAAGCAGTCAAACAGAGCTAAGGGGGGTCAATGATTCCCCTAGGGTCCACGTGGATCCTTCCTGCCTACTTGTGTTTATCAATGAATTTCCCCACAGGGTTCTATATGCAGGTCCTGAAGCAGCTTTTAGCTATTAAACTAAATTAAAAAGAATTTATTTTTCATTTGTTGAAGTGACCTCACTTTCTTTTTTTTTTTTTTTAATTTTTATTTTTTTAGCCAAATGCAGGACCCAAAATAATTCCTCCTCTAGACCAACCCCCTTTCGGAAGGGACCCTAGCTGGGCCCATGGAAATTAATCAAGCACGTCCCACTTTCCAGACTCCCCAGGTTAGCTGAAGCTCTGATGTTAGTCAGTGAGGAGTGCTAAAGACGGCAGATTCCGCCCCTTCTGGCGCCGAGCTTGAGCGTCACCGGGCTGCTCAGTAAATCAGTTTGAGTGCAGATTCGCGTCTGCTCTCAGCCTGATGCTGCTTCAGGTCGGCTTATCTGCTCCCCAAAGCTATGGGGCGGTGCAGGCAGCCAGATCGATGTCTAAAAATATAAAATACCCTTCCCTGTCTTCCAACTGAACCCTCCCTTTTTTGGGAAGTGTCCCTTCCTCCTGGCTCTGCAGCGACCCGGGTCTTATCCCTGGGTGGCTAGGGAAATCAGCTGCGTTTCCCGACCACAATCCCCCCTCCGGTTTACCGGGTGCTGATTAGCTCGTTTGCTCTGTTCACACAAGGTCCAAGGGGCACCAGGCAGCCAGATCCCCAGAAAATAAAACTTTTTCTCCCCGCCCGTGGCTCCAAATGGCCGTTTTATTTAATTTTATTTTTTTCCCCTAACTGCGGGGCTCAGCCGCCTGTGCCAACCTCCACCGGCAGCCTCAAAACTCACGAATCTCCACCCTTCAGTCCACGTCGCCGATCCGCGCAGATAGATGTCCCAAGCTTCTCACTCCACGCGTGCACAGCACAGACCCCCGGGCAGGACCCCGTCCACAATCCGCCTTGCTCTGGGAGCTTGCAGTGTGCGCCCTCCTACACTAACGCCATCTTGGCCCCTCCTCCCCACATTTATTCTTTTTAAGGCTATGTAACAAAATGAATGTGTCCAATTTTTGAGCTAAAGAATCCACTCACCTCCCTCTTCAGTGTTGCTATGATATATACCAGATTGGGGAAGCCTTCTGGATTTGCCACTACTTCTGGAACGCCAGGGAGCCTTCAGGATTTAATAGCCCACTTTTCCATCTCCAGATGCCCACAGGCTACTTACTTGGCTCAAAGATTGGAGCGTCATGCAAGGATTTCTTTACTTCTCCTTCCTTTTCCTCTCACGGTAGAGGCTGAACTTTCTGATTACCATTGTACTAAATTAGCTGTATACATGTTTCAATTTCACTTCAAAGACTCTAGACTGATAAAATGTGACAACCAGAAAGGGACCCACAATTCTTCCAATTCAATTCCCTCTAGAGTGGTCAAGGTGATTTCTAAAACCCTCAAGGCTGGTTCACCGCAGAAGTACATTTAGAAACTAGGTGTCCTGATTCTCCACTGGGGGCTTCTTAGCCCCCGATGTAGGTGAGGCTCTGACTTTTAGTTGATTTAGCCTCTCAACTACTTTTGCAGAGGAGATGGCAGGGTGGCAATGTTGAGTTGTGTGATTGATTTTTACTCTTTATAGATAATATCACAGCTCCCCTTCCCCAGTTTCTCATGGATTTGCAACCATGTGTCCTGGAGATCCCATTAGCAAGTGTATTGATAGCTAGAAAATGTGCTTATTAAAATTTCTTCACTGAAGTAGCTCTGAAAATTCTAATACATTAATTGAACTGGTTTTCTATTAATAATCTGATTGTAGAAGTTTACTTGTTACACTTAGTTCCTTGAAGGATGTTAACCAGGCCTTCTCAGTTTTGCTTACAGGAATAAGATAATGTCTCAAAGCAAAACCACACAGAACAGTTTCAGGGGCAACTTATGACTCAGTAAATCTGTAGCATTTCTCAGAGATAAAAAGCTTGATATCCTTGAGAGGTTGGAGCAAAAATATCTAAACTGTGATTTATTAGCTGCTGAAAACAAAAACAAGTCTGATGTACTTGAGACAAAACAGGACTGAGAAATTGTAGGTACCCTCCTCACAAGACCCCTGGCATCACTTTTTTAAAATTTTCATTTGTTTTTCTTCTCCCCTACCCCTCTGCTTTGCCTATCAAAACCCAAACTCTTATTCTCACTTTAAACTGGTTTTGGGAAGATTGCCCCAGTTCCTTGCTTGTGCACTTGCAATAAATCACCTTCTTTTCAGAAGCGTTTCTCCTTTGTGACGCTGGACCGGTCAGGCCCTTCTATTGCAAATAGCCACACTTACGGTAACAATACCTTTCATGTTCTCTGGAAGATTACACAACTCAGGAGGACTTCTGGCCTACCCCCAGCAGAGAACTCAACGTGCAGCAGGGAGTGGGGCCTCAAAATGAGGAATTTCAGTTTCATGTAGCTTCTTCTTCATGGTGTAAGGGTAGGGTGCAATAGAATAACAAAAACAAAGATTTGAGGTTTCTGAAACAAGGTGCATGATTCATTTCTCATCGCAGCAATAAGATACACAAGTATAATCCTATATTTAACAAGTTACAGGTGGTAGCAAGCTCAGGAACGTTGAGCATATGTATAATCCAAATAAAATTAACAGTTTTTATGGTGTGGACACCAAACATTAGATGATTTTGGGAAAGTCCCTCTAGCCCCTTGAATACCATGACTGGCATTCAAAATGGACTAATCACCAAAAAAAAATCTTAAAAATAAAATACTTAAATTCAAATACTTTAACAAAATTGAAAATATAAATGCTATACTCAAGGTCCTCCTCAAAACAAAATAAAACCATGAACAAAGACAATACAAAATTAAAGATTTAATTTTTATTAAATTATTAAAGACTTGATGCTCATCAAAATTATATCTCTTCTTCTGATTCCTGTCCTTGTTCAGCATTTTTCAGGAGTCCAATTTCTGAGGAGGAAAACCTCTTAAGTTTCGATTTAACCAACCTGAGGGGAATAAAAGGGCATCTCACGTTAGATGACTTTTAAAATAAAATCCCAGAAAAATATGCTTCTAGAAAGCAAACTCTAAAATATCTATGCAAATTGAGCAATCCAAAAAGGAAAGGCAATTTTATTTAGCTTTGGAGCTGCCTGAAAACTTCTGTGGATTCAAGCAGGGTGTAAACAAACAGATGAAATGTGTCTTTTGAATGTTTTATGTGATTGTTTAATCAGATGCCTAATCTATTCATAACATTGATGATTTCTAAAGTAAATACATTTTCTCTGGGCAGTGGAAAACAAAAATCACATTATCCATCTGACAGGCCTAGATGAAGTAGAGCTCAGTTGAGCAAAATCAGGGTGGCACCTAGTCATGAACCTACCTTTTTTCCATTTTCTTCTCTTTTTTGTCTTTTTCTTTTCTTTTATTGAACTTACTTTTAAAGGAAGTACCTGAAGTACCTGAAGTTATTTCCTTCCCCAGTGCTGGCAGCCTACCTAAAGGCCCATGTGTGTGGGGGCTGGATTTTAGCCCCTAATTGCCCCCTCGTGGGGGGGGCACCTTTGTGCAGGTATATGTGGTGGCTCTGTCTCTGATGAATTAAGAAGTTCAAAGCAGCTATTTTTGTGATTATTTTCAGAGTTTAGGAGATTCTCTAGGTTTGCGGAATCAGAGATTATTTTTGACACTGAAGTTCTTATTGGCAGAAGTTCAGCAGGCTCTCTACTTCCCTCAATGAGAAAAAGAATAAGTAACAAAAACTAGGAAATCTTTTCCTGTGCATGATTTTTGTAGAGATTGAGCAGTGACTAGAGCAATAAAACATAGCCAACTTCCACATATTTATGGGACTATGCAAACAAATTTGATAAACCAAATCATCAAAATGAGGTTTCTTTTTCCATTCTGAAAAACTTCACCAGCCTACCAGGATCTTCACCCTGATTTTCTGCCTTCTCTCCTCTTACAATGAGGTCTGACCTCCCCCTACCAGTGCATAACCCTTTTACTTGTACTCTGGATCCCACTAGAATATAAACTTCATAAGAGAAGGGGCTTCTTCTCATTTATTACCCCAGAGTCTTGAACAATGTCTGGTACATATTAGCAGGTCAACACACATTTAATAAGTAATTGGATCATTGGAGTGATCAGCAGGAGTTCACATCACTCACCTATTAATAGAGTGTAATTTTCAGTCACTTTAAACTCAGCACTGACGTCTCAAATAAACAACTGAGCAGGATGGACATCGTGTTGACTTGTCAAGAGCCAAGGAAAACCTCTCTAAATCATTTGCTTTGTTTTTTAATTGACATGTTGCTCTCAATGTTCTCAACTCTTGGAGCAACTGTTCTCACCAACAAGCTAATAGGCTTAAATAATCTAAAGGCCAGGACAGTGTGTGCGTCCTTTTAAAAACTTACACAGTTAAAAATACATGCTAAAAAAAGAGAATCACCGAAGTAACTGCGTAACTTCACTCCCAGTGACCCTTGTGGAAAATAAATCAAAGTTATGGCTGCTTAGTTTCTATTTGGGGTGATAGAAAGTTTTGGCAATACATATTGGTGATAATAACACAAGATTGTGTATGTAATTAATAGTGCTGAATTATATATCTGAAATTGGTTAAAAGGGGAAAGTTTAGATAGTATATATGTTGCTATAAATTTTTTTTTAAAAAAACCAATAGGACTGTACAACACAAAAATGAACCCTAATGTCAACTATGGACTATAGTTAATAGTACAATTTGAATATTCTCACATCTGTTGTAACAAAGGCACTGCACTAATGCAAGGTATTTATAACGGGGCAGGTATATGGAAACTTGGTATATTTTGCATGAGCTTTCTGTAAACTTACAACTTTCCTAATGAAAATCAATTAATTAATTACTTTAAATTACTTTTAATTAAAATAAAGTAATTTTAATTTTTCTCATTCCTCCTCTTTGGAATTCTCCTGTTTCTCCTTGCTCCTTTTTGAGTTACATGTGCTGTTATAGCCCCCAGGCTAGGGCATATCAGACCCTTAATCTGGCTCCATCTGCCACCTGTACCTGTAGTGTCATGAGCATGCACAAAGGCCTCTGCTGGCAGATAGAGGAGTGGAATAATAAAGATGAATTGCAAACAATTGGTAGCTACTGGAGTGGCACAAGTCCAGGGAACTATGATCAGAGTGAGCCTTGGCTTCTGCCTCCATATGGTCTTCTCAATTAATATGGGAAAGGGCAGAGCTGAGTGTAGTTCCAGGAAACTATCATAAGCCTGGAATTTGGGCATCTCCAGTTTGTTTTTCAAACTGGTTTACATGATTCATTGCCTCTAAAAACAATCTGAAAATGGTTAATATTTTCCAGACCATAGAGAGAGACGTCTGAAATAGTTCTGTGGAACAGTAGTAGGTGTTTAAATTTGAAATACAGTAAAATATGTAATAAGAGTCCCATCACACAGGATTCATTATGAGCTCATAATCAGGATTTCAGCCTTGGGATCGAGACAATCTTTGAACCATTATTCTGGAAAGTTGGGAAGTACAGCTTCATTTTTCAGAGATTTGGTGGGGAGGGAACAGTAGTTCCATGATCCAGTTTCACTTCCATGGTAATCTTTGCGTAATGTGAGATGAATTCTGATATAATGATCCAACAATCCATCAGTCAAACAGGCTTTCAAGGCTCATTAGGATTATAGAACTGAATTAGCCTGACATATTATATCACTGAAAGACTACTTGATCTTCATGGTATTTCTTAAGTTCTCACTGAATTTTTTTATTTTTCTCAATGAATTTTATATCAATATTTGCCAAAACATTACACTCTTGGTATTATCTCTACAAGAGCAATATAAGAACAAAATTGAAAAACATTTAAAACATGATTTCCAAACTAATGAAGCCTATACTATAGCAGCACTGAAACAAGGATATATTGAAACAGAAAACAGGTGTTTATAGAGAGCTTATTATATGTTTGGAAGTGTGCCAAGACATGTGAGAAATATGAAATTATAACACAAGTGTGTTATCCTCAAAAAGACACTATCTAGCTAGCAAACAACACCAACACACATGAACTAACAGTAAATATCACAAATTAGATTAAATTGTTAGTGTATGATAGACACTGAAGTACTGAGAAAACTTGAAAAGGGAGATGAGCAAGGGCTGGGGTTATCAAAGGTTTTGTTAATGATATATACATTTATTGTGGATGCCAGATATAGGGAGCTGCATGTTCAAAAGTTTAAAATTCAGTTTTGGGCAGAAGTTGGGGGTGGGACGGAAGATTGAACAACATCAATGGCGTTTCTGGTTTCCAGAGAACTGTAAGTAGATTAGAGGTTTACTAAGGCTCTGAAGGCTTTTGAAACAGAAAGAGACAGTAGTCTTCTTTTTGCTTTGGATGAGGACTATCATGAGGAAGAGAGTCTCCTTGAATACTGGCATTGTTCTTGGAGACTTCCCAGCCTCTAAGGAGATGGAGGCCCAGATGTCAGCCTAGAACAACAGGAGAAGAAGCCAAGATTCACTCAATGACAGAGCCAGCCTTAAAAACCAGCTAGTGTACGTGCTTCAAGAGAAAGGATAGGACTGGTGGGGACCAGACACTGAGAAGGTAGAATTTCTAATACCCAAAGGCTCTTAGACCTCTGAAACTATCAAGGCAGGTTGACCTGGCGCCTAGAAGAGTTATACAGGAACTAGACAAGAAAAACTCTTTCTCATTCAGAGACCCAGCACCAAAGCAGCATCAGCAGTGAAGCCACAAAGAAGTGTTTAGTGGGGTGAGGAGGGTGACCTGGAGTCCACATATAGAGGGAAGACTGGAGCACCTATTGCATTTTAGGAATCTGGAGAACCTGCTAGAAGTGAACAATCCAATACTGTAGCCTCCAACCACATGTGGCTCTTTCAATTAATTAAAACTACTGTGGCAGTAGCCACATTTCAAGTGCTCATTAGTCAGACATTCCTCCACATTCTTCAAGCTGCAGCTCAATTTTCAACTGTGGGGAGTCTTCTCTTAGCTATAAGAGGGCTTTATTCTTCTTCTGTTTCCATTTATTGTAATGAACTAATTTTAAATGTTTTGTTGTGAAATAGCATAACTTACAGTGGTGTTGCAAATCAATAAAAATAAATTAATAGAACCTCACTATATCCCCTCATCAATACCACATTTTAGTATTTTACAACATTATATCATTCTATCTCTATCTATCTATCTATCTATCTATCTATCTATCTATCTATCTATCT